>BJCM01062192.1:6732-27691 GCA_018326385.1 Flaveria bidentis | reverse complement strand
TCTTGAACTCACCAACCATTGTGTTGACATTTTAGTATGCTATTCTCAAGTCATTAGCTTGCTTGCCATTAGGAGCACTACATGGTTTCACTTGTACTCTAAGCCTCGGTCTTCAAGACATCTTTATTGTTTTAATGGTTAATGTTTACTCTTTTGGGTTGGCGCATGTTTTGCCATAGTATACATTTCTATTTCTTTGGGTTGTTTTACAAGACGCTTCCGCACAGTTTAAAGTTTCTACTTTGGTTGATTTTATTTTAATTATGGCATATAGAGTCGTTCTGAGTAACTATTGACTGTGATCCTGGTTTGTTCACACGTCTCGCGGTAAAACTCCGCACGTGGATTTTGAGGGTGTGACAAGTTATGACTATAAGAGCCTCTAAACTTCAAAATTTTCATATATTTCTTGTCTTTTTCTTTTGAAATAATCAAGTAACCATTCAAGACTACAAAATACAAATTAATCATAATTAAGTAAAGATAAAAATGAATTTGTGACAAAAAAACACTTAAGATGAGTAAAAATATGCATTATTAACATGCATATTTATTTACATGTTAGTGGAGCTAATGGTTCATTTCACTAGACATAAGTACACAATTTACCCAACTGTTTTATTAAGTTTTCCACTAAGTTTAGTACACCATATACAAAAATATAGGAGGCACAAACACATAGCACATTCTTCTTCTTACAAAAAATATTAGCATGTATGGAAACAGAAACCTCCCTCATCAATATATGAAATGGTTTAAATATCAAGACACCCATATGAAACACAACCACAACTCAATTTCAACTAGAATAAATGATAATGTATGGGAATAGTTAGCTATTTCTGACAAATCTATTATAATCAGATAAGGCATGATTCTAAAGAAATGATCTTTGAAACCGTTAATACAAGTCTATAAATTTTACTTAATACAATACTTATTCTATTAATCTTGGTAGTTGGAGGAATATTTTTCACTATAGACCATTTCACTAGGTGATTAAATTTGCATCCCCTCCAAATTTGAAAAACCATGTCTTCATAGTACTCACACACCTTTTTTTAATAATCTCTGTGTGTTTCCTATTGAAAATTTGTAATGACTATCGTCATGCTAACATTATTAAACGAGTTAAGTGTCGCGAGAATGCTGCCTTGATTTAGTTTTAAATGTTATTTAGGCTTTGTACACATTAGCCTTGAGTAAATAATTACTTTTGTTTAATTAGTTAATGTTAGACTTCTAAATTAATATTGGACTTTTAATGTTTTGTTAAAATACAAAAACAACTAGCCCATTATTGGCCATAAAAGAAAGAAAGGGATCGACATTTCAATGGGATCTAACATTGTTTTGTTATTTCCTTCTTATCGATCAAAACAGGGAATAAAAGAGTGTTTTTACCGTTACGAAAAGTTCATCACAGAACATCAGAAACTCATCTTCATTTTAGAATATCTCTATTTAATCCGATAAAAATAACAACACAAATAAAATTTGATTAAATGCAAATAACAAGGTTTTAAGAGAATACTTTATGGTCAAATTTACTAGGAAAAAGATATAGATTTAACTTTTTTTAATTCATACAATAATAAACGTTTATCAAGAAACTTATATGCAATAAATCTTATTATGTTTTAGCTATTATATAACAAACAAGATACAATTTTATTACATTTGATATCCCTACATGCACACGTCAAGAAAATTTTAAAGTGAACCATGGGTTATCTGGTTAGTGTGAAAATATAGATAGTTAAATACATTCACAGCATTAAATGAGTTGCAACATTTTGTAATATATAAAACTTACAATAACTCATTCTTATTTTAAACGTCCAGGATCCGTCATTGTCAATGAACCCTTTAATTGTTTGCATTGCAACACTAACTTTGGTGCACCTAAAGTCCTTACTTTGTTATATACGATCAAAGCAAATAATATTCGTTTTGTTGATGTAAGTATACTGCAATCAAAGCAGATAATATTGGTTGTTGTCAGGAAATGAAGATCATAATATATGCCACTTCTATGTCTATATTTAGCTTCATAACGTTGTAGACACATATCAAATTGTAGTATATATGTTGCAAGAGCACATGACAAAACTAAAAATATAACATATGCCAAACATGCAGAACAAACATAAACAGAATAGATACAAACTTGTAGTATATATGTTGCAAGAGCACATGACAAAAATGATAATATAACATATGCCAAACATGTAGAACGAACATAAATTGAAAAGATATAAAGTATATATATCGCAAAAGGAATTGAGATCAAACATAGTTATGCAATAGTAAAATATGAAGTAGAAAACATATCATGGTTTTTGTAAGAAGAAGAAAGACACGTGTAATAAAAATATGAAGGATAATGTAAGAGAGGCCGGATCTAAGAAAAAGAAACATCGCTGAAGTTATAAATTTATTCTTTAGATATTGAAATAGAGACCGGTTTTTAGTTAAGAAAAATGAATTCTACTACCCTTTTCAGCGTGCCCATGTTTTCACATACAATTTGAACCGGGTTTCTTTATACCATATCAAGTTCTATTATATTTATTTTTTTTACGTGCAAAAATGTTATATAATATATTTTTTAGAAAACCAGATTATATTAAAAGTAACACTAAAAACATAATTAAATTTGTTTACAGTGAGTCATAGAGCCGGGATATGTAGTTATCTTCCAACAAAATGGTTTGTAATCGTAAAGGAGCAAACATATCATGTATCTAACTTGGCTTTTGTTTTGTTAAGGTTTCAAAAAAGGCCTAGATCTGATGTGTACAGTCTTATCTAGCCTCTCTTCTAGTTTTAAAGGTATACCACAAATCAAAATGAAATACAACTTTTTAATTTTTTAAAATAAAAGAAGAAAACATAGGAGCGCCATATTTGACCAATTCTGAGAATACAGAATCCACAAAGGCTGCAACTTATAACATGAATCATGTGCAAGTAACAATATTAAATTTAATACACATTAATAATCCAACAAAATAGCATGTCAAAATCACAAATCATCTAGACAAAACCAATTTCAAAATGTGCCAAATTGTATATACACATATCATGGTATTCAAATCACTTTGTTTCCTTCATCATCAGGTGTCTCATAAAAACCTAAATCAGCAACAAAAACCCAATGATGGGCCTTTCAAACCACACATGTGTTTTAGCCTGATGATGAAACATGGTTCGCGATTACCTTCTGAGACATGAGCACTGGGTCATGACCGCCACCAGACCGCTGAGCCGCTACATCTTCAAGCCGTTTCCATGTAGCTTCTCGTTTTGACTTGATTTCTTCCTTTTTTGACTCATCTTCTTTGAACTTTCTTGAGCATTCTTCAAAGAGTTGAGGGTCAACATCGGAAAAGATTTTTCTGACGTTTAGAGTCAAACTTTGTACAGCTTGGTTCCAATGGGTCTTTGTGTTTCTTTCCAGTGCTGGAAATATGATTGGCAGTATCACTTTTCGGTTTTGTTTTATTAAGTTGTCGATGTGATCATTGTTCCATAGGAATAATGCTCTCTCAGCTACCTGTACATTCAAGAAACAGTTGAAATATTCAAATTTTGGCAAAAAGCAGCACCTTTTGTAATGCTTTAATGAGTATTTCACCAAATAAACAGAGACCCACATATGGAAAAGGTACAACATACAAAAAGATTAGATCTTTAAAGGTTTTTGTAATGTTGATCATGAAGTCTTACTGTATACAAAAGGTTACTGAATCAATGAACAAAAAAATCTCGATTTCTTGCATATGTTTGTCTCTTGGATACATGGAAGTTGCAACACTGTATGCCCTAGGATGTTAACTGGTGGTGATGATTCGAATACATAAAAATTACTGAATTAGTCAAATAAGTTTTTAGAGGGTCTAAACATTCTGGAGGTATTTTTGTAAATGAAACATCGCTAAATTCTTCAACTATCATAGATTCTCATCAATGATGGCATAACCCAAATGTTCTCTACTAGATTAACATAATCAGCTTCTAGATTTATATATTTCTTAAAACATTACTTAATAACCGAAGAAAAACAATTAAAAGTTAAAACTTATAAAAAAATGAAACAAGCAAGTAATTTAACCTAAAATTTTTGACGAAATGAAAACGTTGCAATATCAAAAGCCAAAGGGAGTATATGTATAGTTTCATATAGTTCGTGAACCTTAATCTATATCTGAAGGAAAAAAACAATTTTGAAGCTAAAACTTAAAGGCGGCAATTTTGGCATGTTTATTTCATCTCAAACGGGTCAAATGGATCAAACAATAGAACTAGCAAGAGGGTAAAGGTCAAAGGGGTCAAAGAAGTTGAAAGTCATACAGAGACTGTTTTTCACTGCTTACAATCTCCAAATCTTTCTATTCAAAGATTCAGATTACTATTATTGTAATTGTAACAATACTGTTTTAACTTTTAATCATCAGAATAACCCATTTATTATTTAATTAAGTTCACAATAATGGACAAAAAGTGTATGCTGGTCCAATCTGGACCTGCGCATTTCAACCAATACTAAAAATGACATGTTGACTTGTACCCAACCCGTGTGACCGGTTAACCTTGCCACCTCTAGCTAAAAGCATCCGTATCACCTCTTTCAGATCAAAATGTAAATCTTTAACCATGAATTAAAACATTTAGCACGTGTTTATATAGCAATAACTTTCAAAAAAGGTACCTGAAAGTGTGAACTGCTCAAACAACGGGCAATTTGGCGAAACAAAGGCACCATACATCTTTGAAACTCAGGAGGCTGAGTTGCTTCCAAAACTTCTTCAAGCTCACTTAAAAACATAACCTCTTTTGAACTATTTGTGATCGGCCAATATTTCAACAAGCCCCTGATAACTGTATCCGCAAGCTTGCAATCTTTTTCCACAAATTGTGTAATACAATAAGATATTTGTTGGTGATACATAGGTATGCATTTCGGCTTATGAAGTGGAATTAATGCCCTCACAAGAAACAACTTATGTTCTTCTTTTAATGGTAACGCGAACCCGTTAATAATACTTCCCAATATTTCCAATAATTCAGCAATCCCGTTATGCTTTTCAGTTTCAAAAACAAAACGGAAGAATATATTGTTAATAGCTTTCCTGATAAATGGGCGGTGCACCATAAACTTTCCATACATCCTATGGAGAACAAACTTCAAATATTCACGTTCCCGTGGGTCCTCTGAGTCAAATAGATCTAACCATTTTACAACAAACGCTTGATCAATGTACCGTTTAGCAATTTTTGGATCGGTTTCTGGTGATGCAACAAATCTTAGAATGAACTCATAGACTAGTTGCAAATGAGGCCATGCGGGATCCATACACGGCTCTTCTTCTTCACCATCAAAAGTTTCTAGAACCTTGTTATCCCGTGGTTGTGGAGTAAGCCTACGAAAGATATTTGCAGATACCATTTTCACAATCTCTTGCATAACATTTTCCTGAAACTTCCCATTTGCAGAACTGACATAATCAACGAGTTCTACCAACGTCTGTCGTTTGACCTCTTTTTCTTTCACATTCTTTGTGGGGTCAGTGAAGTCAAACACCACAGAACATAAAGTCAACTTCCGAATGAACAGACTCTGCTTTTCAGAACTAGGAACATCTTTTAAACTAGGTAAGGCTTCATATGAGTTGGAAACTGTTGAATTTCCATTCAACTTTAGATTTTGAGATTGCAAAAGCTTATTGTTGGTGTGATTTTGAACAACCGGGGCGTGACGAGATGTGGGATTTGTGGTACTAGATCGAGTAATTGGCACATCGTTGTTGCTTCTTGAACTAGTTGATGTATGTGAAGATGAATTAGGGTTTCCTCCATCGCGATGATCGTTTGACTTATGTTGCTTTTTAGGAAGCCTATTAAGTATCTGCTTAAACATCACTATACCACCAAACCCTAATTAATTCCAGAGTCAAATGTTGCTAATCAATTACCAAAATTGGGATTAATATCAATGTTTCCCAACAAAGCACATGCTTTTCAATTTCAAACCAATTTCAGAAAGATCCTTAATGACACCAATTCCCCACTAAAACAAGATCAATCCTACAAATAATTAAACTTTAATCGACCAAATCTTGAAACTTCTCCTGCAAGATATTGAATAAATTTAAAGATCAAATTAGGCAAAAAAATCTCAAATTTGCTGAACCCATAAACGCAAGGTAGCATATAAAACACCCACAAATTAGTTCATCAAGAACACAAATCTTTATAGTTTTTAACGAACTTAAATAACAAAAGGGGAAAAAGGGGTTTATGTTTTGCATCATAACAATCAATCAGCGGCAAATATTAGATCAAAACACAACAAGATCTGGGCATCATCTCAAGACCCACATGGCATTCTTGAACAATAATCGCATAAAATTAGCAGGTAACAAAAGGGTAAACAGAGGAATGCAAGAGCCCAAAAAGATTACACCTTTTTGGGCACATAATCTATGAAAACAGTTGTGTTAATTATATAAAGATTATGGAGAAATTAGCAAACTTACAAGGGGTTTTCTTGAAGACAATCACCAAGGAAATCGATGATAAAAATGTAGAAGAAGATGAATTCTGGATCAGTGATAGAATTTCGAAAACGATCTCAATTGAGGAGAGATAGAGAGAGAGAAAGAGAGAAAGAGAGATGGGGTGTAAATTATAAAATCGTACGGTTCTTTAAAATTAAGAATTCTGAAAAAGAAAAGAATAGAATTGCTCTTTGAACAAATTTATTCTTTTATTTTTAAGTTTTTCTTATACTTCTCCTTTTTATTTCAGAATTAAAACATTCTGTCCAAATACAAGAATCTAGAGATAGTAGTGGGACAAATTGGAAATCGGTTTATTACGTATGACGGTTGAAGTGAGGTAATTTAAACTTTGTTAAAACTGGAAGAACATATGACGTAAAAAGAGTTAGATTTGTAAGAGGGGTTTTTTAATCTAATGTAAGTTTTCTTTTGAGTGTGATCTCAAATTCGAGACTGATATGCGAGTTTTTCTTCAAGGACGTGACAACCTAAAGCGTTAATGTTTTGTGCTCGAGTAATGATGATAATCGCATGAACTACTGGTCCATTAGTGATACCAATAACCGCTAAAAAATAACTGATAAAGTCTGATATCATGTTATAAAAATCTTCTATAACCTAATCAATATATGTGTAGTAATGTTTATTCATTATTTATCGAATATCAACAATACATGTTAGTTTATTAATAGCATTTGTTGGGATTTCAGTTGATCCTATTGTTAATTAAAATTTAATTTTATTACCTTTTAAGTCAGAAATATAAAAACTGATAAGTACGTGAACTAGTAGATTGCTAAATTAATCAAGAATAAAATAAAAAAGAAGAAAAAAGGTACATGTAAAGAGGGATGTATGTGTAATACTTCTTATAGGAGGTGTTCTCGTTCTTTTTTATTCTTTTTTTAATGATTAATGATCCTAATCTCTCTCTATATACTCACACATAATGAAAACTATCATCATGCCAAGTATACATTTAATAAAGTAATTTATTCAATAATTATCTTATAGTTAAAGTTTTTCTATAATAAAATAGAAAATATCACAATGCGTGCTAACATGAATTCACGTTAAACATTTGATCTAACATTAGATTCACCGAACTCACAACTATAATAAATTTAATTTAAAAGTACAAAAATAGTTGTAAAATTAATCATATGGATAGAGACTTAACTTTAATCGGATAGTAAAAATACCAATTTTATGACAAATGTTAGTTTGAGTAAACCTTATATTAACCAATGATCTTAAAATTGATGTAGCCTACTAAGTATAAGTTAAATCCTTTAACGGTTTCTAGTTTTGCTTTAAGTTGATTAGCAAGAGCTTTAGTCAATAAACGCATATCTTGAACAATCAAAATGCGTCTCTATCATAGCGGTTGTCGATTATAATATTTGTTTCTTGTCACGTAAAAAAATGAACACCCAAAATTAGAAAATTCGGAATAGAAAACCGTCCATTTTTGACTTTGTATTTAAGTAGACAAAAATATATAAAATTATAATTAACTTTAGACCATTTAATATCTAATTGTCTTCGAAATACATTTTAAAATAACTTTTAAAATGCTTTTATATGTCAAAGAGAATGTACATCTTATTCTATGCATGGTTTAGGATTAAGGATCAAATTGTAAAGGGATATGGATTGCTCATCAAATCAATTCGATATGCAAGATTGATACATAACTTTTATATATTTTATTAATTTTATAAGATGTTATATATCATAAAATCTTTTTTATTGTTTCATCAAATAAAATATTTTTAATAATTGTGCGTCTAAAATTTGTTACAACGATATATCTAAATCAATTACAACGACGCGTGTAACTTCGTTTTTCTTGCAAAGATTTTCAGTTACACAAGTAGCTCTCCCCGGTTATAAATGTTTTTCCTCTTTTTTTAATGTTGTGTTCTACTTATGTAAGTGTCACCGATAACTTACATACTTAAATGGACGCAACTTCCACTTGCACAAAAACTCACAAACATTCACATATCATGTCATTCATGTGCATATTCCTTTCTATCCGTTTAAGAGGAAAAAATAGCTTTTAGTTTAACCCATCTCGATATATAGAGATTGGCTAACTTGGGAATATGGAAAAACATTTAGACCATTAGGTCATTCGTTCATTTTAATCCAAAGACCATAGCCACATGAACTACCAATGATCTTAATTTCAAATAGTTGAATGAGTTACCTGAAGACTTCATTAACATAGAAATAGCTTTTTGGTTCAAATATTACTTGTGATTAAAAAAATAGGTTTCAGGTTAGATCAAATGGTTTTTTCTCTCACTTACGGTAAATTTTCTCCTGAGGGTGATATGGGGATGCGTACTTGAGTAATAGAGATTGTCGGATGGGTCAGTGGCATACTGACTCATTAGTGATACAATTAGTCGTTCAAAAAAAAAAAGCTGCATGAACTTCTAACGCTTTAATTAGGGCTATTTGGGTAAAGTTATATTTGCTTCTTATTCCCTGTTAGCAAGATGAATATATAAAATTTTAGCAAAAAATATCAAAAATAAAATAAATTAATCATGTATAATAATCGAATCAGACAACTTATACCGGTAAAACAAACTAAATGAGAGTTGCTACTTGTGAAATACAAAAACCATCTATATAACTTTTTCCATAATGTTAAATATCATTAGAAATGATTTCCTAGAAGCACGTAAGTTAACCTTAACTTCACTCATCGGTATAATCAATTCTTATTTGCAAAAACTAATTAAAGCATATTCCAAATCAAATAAATCGATAGGTTATTCGGTATTAAGAAGATTGACTGCAAATGATTATATGAAAATTAAACTAGTAATCTACATGTGATAATTTTAATCTTTGTCTAAGGTTGTTTTGTTGTATTTAAAGTTAAATTAAGTAAAATGTATTGAACAATATATTTATTATTTATGTATCAGACTTCAAAAAATATTGATAGGTAAATAATTTTGTGTTGATGTCCTTGGAAACCTTTCGTTTAACTATATTTGATTACTTTGATTTTATGATAGGTAAATAATGATTTCTTTATTTTTTTTATTAGGGTTAATGTATCCAAACGTAATAATTTAGAGTATTTTTTTAATTATAAGTAATATACAGTGGTAAACACCTTGTATTTGAATCTTGCCTCTATTTGTTTCTTGTCAAGCTCCTTAAAGAACATCTTGATGTTAAAATGATTTATTACTTAACTAAATGTGTTTAAATCTTATACAATGCACGTGTGGTAATTTTACAAGTTAGGTATACTATGTGTGCATTCACCAATAAGAAAAACTTGTTTCTATCTGTTGAAGATCATATGTGATTTCAGATTAAAATGCTCTTTTTATTCGTGGAAAAATACATAAAACAATCATACTTACAAAACAAATTGGACATAAAATACTTACTTATAAAAAAAAGAAAAAAATCTAACCAATTTCTTCTACACAATCCTTCACGCCTAGGTTTTAGGTTTTTAAATTTTAGTACCTTACAATCTACACAACTAACATAATAATATTTATTTAAATTTTATATAACTTATTATTAATTACTTTTTCTACTTATGAAAAAAAACCTTTGTATAAGTTTTTCTAATAACCAATGGGCAATAAAGGTCATAATTAATTTTTTATTTTCAAAAAACAATGGTGCCATTTATAAAAAACGATTTGTGTCATTCGAAATGACTTATTATACGTTTTATTTATAACCAAAAACGAATTATCTCAATTGATCACATCAAGATGGTTTCGCCCTTGATTATTAAAGTGCATAGTGGTAAACATAGATTGCTTCATTATCATATGCATCACATAATATAAACCATAATATATGTCATTATCTATGTATGTTGAGTAATTATTTTTCATAAGTAGTTATATTTGTTGCATAATTTTATGCGTAATCATCTAACTTTGTCAATAATATAATAATTGCAAGAGTACATTACAAATTTAGTTGGGTTATCTTTTTTCTTCTTAGGTGGGTGTTTGTGTTTTTAATTTTGTGATATCATGCTTAAACAAATTAAAACTTTCTATAAAAGTGTAGCCTAAACTTTATTTTATTCATTATCCAATCCATCATATTCATTTATTAACAAGTATAACATCTCTATAATTTGGAGTATAAAGTGAAAAGGAATTCGACTCTATCAACAAGTATAACAATGACATTTTCCACTTCTGAAGTTGTAAATGATTAAGAAAGAAAAAAGGAAAAAGAGACATGAACTAATCAATGCATGTGATTTAGAAAAATAATAACAATAATGTTAACAAAGTCCATTAAATATGAAAATTGCAACACTTTGGACCCAAAAAAAAGCGAAAAGTTTGTGGGCAAAAAATTCTAAAATCACGTCACAATCACTTCTTAGAGTGCGTGGACTCCTCGTTTACATCTTGTGATTAAGCTTCTATAGAATGAACGTACACCCTTTTCTTTTAAGAGGGATATTATTTAAGCGTGAGAGGAGACTATTAAATGTATGACCAGATGTATACGTTTAGCTAACACCTTTAATTGTAAAAACATAACATGTAAAGAGAAGGATGCGTTTGCTAGGTTTAAAATGTGCAAGACGGCTATTGAAAGTTTAGGTTTTTCTTGTATGGATTCTATGATTTCTTTTAAAACGACAGCTCATTAACCTACCTAGTTTACACCATAGTTAATTTACATCAATTCGTCATAGACGGAACTCAAACCTTTATTGTCACTTTAGCTTTAATTGTTTTATCATTAGACACGACCTCACACTGCTAGGCTCTTGATTAGTTGTGTGTGTATGTCATATAATTACTTTTTGCTAGAAAAACATTCACATATAATGTTTTATGATAATATACTATAGAAAAAACTAGAAAGAGAAGTAATTCTACGGTTTGCAAGACTACTTTATTATAACGGTTAAATCATAAGATAAATATGTGGTTCTCACATATCTATATTAAAATTAATTCTATATTAGACGTTTATATATCTGTGATGCTTATTTTAAAAACAATAATATGTTTATAATTGCAAGAACCATATTATTATACTAACCCTTGTATGTGTAATTTGTAAATTGACTTGAATACATATTGGTTGTAAACCTTTTAATACGATTAAGATTAAAAGATATTAGTTTTGTCATTTTCATTGAAGCATTCTTTAGGAATGGCGATACCTATGGTTTGCATGCTACTAAAACAAATGTGGTAAGATCAATGTCATCTGTCTACTAATAAACTATATAAATTATTGTATTCATGTGATTGTTTTCTCTATGCTTTGTTGGGTTACAAGATGCAAGCATCTAGGGATCGGCAAATCCTATTCTATATACTTTCTACCCGTTTTATTGCAACTTATAAATCGTATTTTTTTTATTTTATAAGAAAAGTATAAATATATAAGGATATAATATATACCAAAGTATGATACAATTTGGACTAACATTTGGTCGGTGTTTTTGTTTTATTCTTTTTTTTTTTGTTTTTTTGTTTTTCTTTTTGCGTGTGTGTTTTTATAAGGTTTGTTTTGGGTGTGGGTTTGAGGTTTGGGGTCAGGTTTTGGTGTTTGGACATGTCTCTTTGATATGCATTTCGATGATGTTCGTTTATAGGATTCGTTGGCGTTGTCTTTTCTCCGGGTTCCTACTTTCTTCCTTTTATTATCGATACCCTGAAGATTCTCGCTATTAAGGTTTGATTTCCTTTTGTGTGCTTTTGATGGGGCTTTGATTTTCGTCAGTTTTCTATCTTGGAATGTGTTGCATTTTTGCAACTTTGATTTTCATCTGTTTTGTGTATGGTGTTAGACTTTGATTTAGTTTTGGGTTCTGTATTTTTGGTGTGTTGTGGATTTGGGGTTTTAGTGTGTTTTACTTTGTGTTTGTTGTTTTATGATTTCAAACCTTCATTTTGATATTGATTTTGGTTTAATGTTATGTTAAAACTCGCATAGCCGCGATAACGCGTGTCGCCAAAACCTAATTAAAATTTAAAACTACAACTTTAAACAAAATTATAATTTTAAGGTTTTACTAAACACATTCTTTTAAATTTGCAGTGTATTTTTTCAAACATTAAATCAAACGCAATATTTTCTCTAATTGTAGGAAAACAATTTTTGGTGTGTCCTTTAAAAACACAAAATCAAGGGCACTTTTTATCTTTTAATGTAAAAGAAAAAGAAACATTTTATACTATTACAAAAACCGTAGCAAAAAAAGCATATCAATTTGTTGTAAACTTAATTGAGAATACGAATACGGAATACCAACAATACAAATATGATACAAGAATAAATCCGTGAACAAGAACTTTCAAATAATTATTATGATTGGAATGATTTCGGATTTCGGATCCCCTCACCGATTACATCTGATCCTTATTTATAGTGAATCAACTAACTATAACGAACACTCAACAAAATTAAGAATTCACACTAAGGACCCTAAACTAAATCTTCCGAATGAAAATAACCCTATGAAAAAATTCGTTCGGAAGATATACATACTTTGGCTCCAAAGTACACTTCAAATCCCTTCCGAAGCAAACATAACCTTCGGAAGTTACCACTTGTTTTGGCTTTTAATACCTCACACAATTCCTTTCTCGTTCTTCTTTTATCATAAGAAGCATTAATTTTCTTAGATTCAGATGACAAGTGGCTCGATTACCGCTTGCATGTTTAAGAATTCAATTAGATTGTCACTGTATAAAGCTCTAACAATGTAAGCGATGATGTTAGTTGCTCAATTATACCTGATCGGAGGGCACTGAAAAACATAAAAGATTTGAATATAAACACAGAGTACATAATATCGACAAGTAAATAGACTTATATTGAAATAAAAAGGACAATGGGCCATGAATGACGCTAGAACACCTTTGTGGCAGGAATGAACCTCTAAAACAAGATCCTGTAACGGGATTTATGGCTAGGCTTAGGTTGTCTGCAAATCCTATTTTATCTTCAAATTGTTGTCCCCGCCATTCCTCTAACCATCATTTTACATGTGTTTATTTTTTTAACATTACTGGTATGATAAGTTAAAAAAGCAAGCAACAAGTAAAACTAATGTGTTACTTTTATTTACTACACCATAAAATTAAAGGTTGGTGGATTTTTTTCATTTTTAGTTTTTCTTTGTTTAATATAAACGTTATGGTTTCAATTGTTTAAACTAAAGTTGGTTGTGGTTGAGTGCTTAGTTCTTAGTAATTAGAATTGTGTGACCTAGGCTTGAATTCTACATGTTGGACAAACTTTTTTCTTTTCTTTTTAACTACCGTGTGATTTTAACATTTCAATGCTATGTTATATTTACTTTGTTACGTGCTAAGTATAATGCTCTTTTCTATCTACATCAAACCACTACAACTTCAAACATTTCTTTTATGTATTTAACAACATTAAAAACCGTCTCAACACACGTAACAAATTTCTCAAGCGTGACACATTGCACGCGCAACGAGCTTAATTTCTAATTTTGACATCAAAGAAAAACCATTAGGAACTAGGTTTTGGCGCCGTGCGTTGCCGCGGCTATGCGAGTTTTAACGTAACCCTAAACCAAAATCAAAATCAAAATAAAGGTTTCAAACCATAAAAAAGCAAAATACACAAAGTAAAAGAAATCAAAACTCCAAATCCATAACACACCAAAACAAAGCAGAACCCAAACCTAAATCAAAACCAAACACTATACGCAAAACAAACGAAAATCAAAGCCGTGAGAAGGTGACCCAGTCCAAATAGAAAATCAACGAAAATCAAAGTCCCAAAAAAGACAAACAAAAGGAAAACCCAAACCTTAATAGCAAGGATCGTTAGGGTATCGATAACGAAAGAAAGTAGGAACCCGTAGAAAGACAACGCAAACAAACCCTATAAACGAACATAATTGAAACACATATCAAAGAGACGTGTCAAAACACTAAAAACCCACAAAAAAAACCAAACTCCAAACCTCGAACCCATACCTAAAACAAACCCTATAAAAACACACATACATACACACACAAAATTCCACCGACCGATGTGGGCTAGCCCACTTGAGAGAAGCTTTGCTTCTTAAAAAGGAGGTCCTGGGTTCAAATAAAGTCATGATGTAACTTATTGTAATTTAAGAGTAGAAGTTGGATAGATTTTTCGTTAAAAAAAAAATAATAGGAGTTGACAGGTGGGCTTTTGATACGCACATAACGCTACATAGAGCCCAATTGCGGAATGTTGACTAGCCCAATACCTGAAGAAGAATAATAACTTTCCTGTCGAAAAAGTGCCTTTTTGTGCAAGAAAACGAAGAGCAAAACACAAATAGGGTTCTTCTAGTTTGATTGATTGATCAATTCGTTGATAATAGCTGATTTTACGAACACTTTGAAGCGAAGTGGAATCACCATTATCTTATGGACCCTCAATCTGTCAAGGTTTTATTCTTTTTCTCGTAATTTCTTAACTGACACGAAATGGATTTAATTAGGGTTTTTTGGATCTTTCATCGATCAGTAACCTGTATGTAATGTATAATCTTGATTTGATTGATCGAATTGCTATGTTTGTTCATTTCCATCGTCGGTCGAAATTCAAGGGCGTAATCCTTGCAGCATTGATATGAGATTTGAGATTCGAACGTTGATTTTGGGGAAAGTGATAAAATTAGAAGATACATAATTGTTATGTAAGTAGTGAGCTTTTTGGTATGAGATTGTTTGCTAGAGTTTCTACCTGTAAGTTTGCTGTTGGCACTGTGCTTAATCTTCTTGTCATCCATCTGAGATCTTTACATGTTGGGCTGTTAATTTTGTTGAATGTTACCTTATATGAAGATAGAGCAAGAGCAAGAAAGGGGCAATGAATATCAATCATTCAAATTTGGATAATTGTTGCTAAAACTATCAATCTCAATAAGTGTTGTATAAATCATTTAGCCATGTCATTGTTTGCGGGCTTAGTGGGCAAAAGTACTCGATATAGTCAAAACAGAAAACCGAATTAGAAATCAATTGAAAGTGCATTAGTAATTTCGTGCAATTTAGCATAAAGTATAAAGATTTAGTAGAATGTAATGTATATTGTATGCTTAATGTGTTGTAATGATGGTAATCTGTCAATTGTATTGGTAAATCAGGAAAAGCTTGCTGCAGCAAAGCAAAATTATGGACGAGAAATTCGTGTGTTTGAGACAACGACATCCTCTCAAACACCAAGTGAGCCAACCAACAATGGTATGCAGTTTTTCTTCTGTTAGGCTTCTTACAAATGATCAAATGCAAGATGCATTGTATGTATCCTTCTAAGGTGTAATGATATTTTATATTTGTTTTCCAATTTGCAGAGGAGCCAGATGAGTTTTATGAAATGACTGCTGAAGATTACTATCGCATTATGGCAACAAAAAAGGAAGGTGAAAGTATTAATATGGTAAAAGATGGGTTGATGTTGGAATCATGTTGTTACGTGAATAATATATTACTGATGTGTGCAATTATGGGCAGATAAATTTTTGAAGACAAGAAAAATTCGAGAAGCAGAAGAAGCTGCCCGAAGATCAAGGATTACCAAGGTAAATGTTGTATTACTCGAAGGGAAGTGAATTTGGCGCCTTCCGTTTATAAACTGTTTTTATATAACTTTATTTCCTCTTTTTCAGGCAGCGATTCGGGTTAGGTTTCCAGATAACCACACATTAGAAGCCACATTTCATCCATCTGAGACAATTCAAAGCTTAATTGATCTTCTAATGAAAGTTGTGGCTCAACCCGAGCTCCCTTTTTATATATGTGAGAATACTTTATACTACTACCTAGATAACACATAAAAAAGTGGCAATTTCGATCCGCTTAAAGATTATACTTTTTCTTTAATTAGTTAAATGGTTAAAGTTTTAAAAGCTAGCTAAAATGGAAACGGATTGGAATAGATCAAAAGTTGTCCAAAGTTTATTGAAGTATATAGAACCTCCTAAACTCGATTTATACAAAGTTAGATTATTATTGTCACAACCTAGTTTTTCAAATCATATTTACCATATTAATTGTATATAGAGCTCAAGAAACGAAAAAGAAAAGTGGGTTAGTGTCTCCTTGAACCAGCCCATTTTGAGCCAAACTTGTTAAAGTGGAGTATTGGAATATTCTTTTTTGCAGACACTACACCTCCAAAGAAGCAAATAAAAGACATGTCTCACGACTTTTATTCTGCCGGCTTCGCTCCTGGCGCAATAGTATATTTTTCTTATGATCAACCAAAAGGTTAGTACTTTACTCACATTCCTCACAGAATTAATAATTTAGTGTTAAATTTATGGTGTAATATTTAATTTTCATTAATCTTGCATGCTTGAACCGTTGAACGCTACTTCAATCCTTTCTACTTGCTAGTAGTTGCATCAGTGTAAGAATTAAACCATCCATTTTAAAAATCAAAACTGTAATTCTCATTATTTAGAATCATTACTTTTAAACGCATGATACTATACTCATGTCAAGTTTGGTGGTGTGTTTTGTGTGGTTTCAGGTGACGGTGATGTTACATCAGGCCCGTTTCTTAAAGAGGATGTCATGTCTTTAAAAGGTCTGGAACTCATACCCGAAGAGGTAAAACCTGAGGTTGACCAGGCTCCCACCACTGAATCTGTAGCAGCCACCGCCCCTGCTCATGTTCAAGAGCGCAAGCCTGCTGATAAGAAGATGGTGAAGCCAAAATGGTTGAAAATGTGACAGCTGGTTATATGTACTATGTAGAGTTGCGTAAAGAAATATTGAAATGTTTGTTATAAAAAACACATCCAATCCGAGCTTTTAATTTTAGATGACTTGTAACTATGTAAATCATGTTGTCTGGCACCTGGTTTTTTCGTTGGTTTATATACTGATACATATGATTTTATTTCACCTTATATTTGTATGGAAAAGACTAACTTGTTCATTTGTGCAGACAAGTTTGGTCCGTTTGGCATGGAGGGGCAAAATGGGCTTTGTGGGTACGCCCTAGAACGTGTCGAGGTCAAAATGGGTCGCACAATGGCCATAATGAACATATTAGATACTTACAAGTAAGTGTATGTATGATGCTCATATTTTTAGTTATACGAAATGCAACTTGAAGTTGTTGATCAAAGTCAACATCTGAGATGGTGCAACAAGGTAGTTGCACCTTGCTTCCTTGATTGTCAATCATGTTGGTGACATGATATTTTATTAACTGGGTTTAACAAAATTTATAAATGAAAAAATAACGTAAAAATGACATTTAGCGAATGGATTCTAGTTGGAACCTAAAGCATGTCTTCATGCAAAACACCACACTAGTTATTTGTTGGGGAGTTTTGCGGTTCAGGACGTAGAGATAACCAATGAGTCAAGAAATCCTAATCCATTATTTACACCAAATCCTGTATCTGTGTTCATATACATACACTAACCGATGTGTCATTTATTACACATAGGTAGGTTCTTTATATCACAGACCTGCATTTTCTATAAATAAACAATTAAGACGACAATCCTCATCAGAACCTTTACTGCATGTTTAAACGCATATGCATGAATATATATTGTGTGTTTCAATCTCTACGTAT
This sequence comes from Flaveria bidentis, assembly GCA_018326385.1. Lineage (NCBI taxonomy): Eukaryota > Viridiplantae > Streptophyta > Magnoliopsida > Asterales > Asteraceae > Flaveria > Flaveria bidentis. The sequence continues at coordinate 9,526 of BJCM01062192.1, read as the reverse complement.
GAGCTTTCTACATTGAAGTAGTGTTGCACACTGTAAAAGGATGTCTCACCATTAGAGATTTTAACTAGACTACAATCTCATCCATATTGCAGGCTCATGCATTAAATCTTTAGCTATAAGCCATTAGTCACATGGTCTGCCAAAATATGTTTTCTTAATACAAGTTTCATATATAAGGGCAATTAGTCAAAATAAAAGCACTCTCATAGTGTGTAGAAATAGATGATGTTACTTGCAGACACAATGAAATTTCAAGATCACATCACTATGTTCTATCATGTAATCTGTATCCATGGATCAATTCTACCTCCCTGACCTTTGATAAAGAAGTTGGATGAGAGAATTTCTATCGTGTTATTAATCTAGTCCTGAATTATGCCAAAGATTGAGAGTTAATAAACATGTAGATAGATTGCTCTTTTTTCACGCTTATTAAACATGATGAACACACACATGTCCGCTTGGTTTAATTCACAACCATTTGACAAGAATGTCGTGTCATTGTTTTTGTGCATGATTCGAGATCTAACAAATTTACGAACCTTATGCTCCTGTCTAGACACGACAAATCTTTTAGATTATTTCATGTAAACTTCTACTTTTAGATTCATGTAATCTTCTACTTCTAGATCATCATTTAGAAGCAGAATGTAACATCTATTTGATGGAAAACTATATTGTATTGCTAATACGTTAGACAACAGTATAGTGGTTGGTTATCTCACTTTTTTTTATCTAGAAACTAGATATATGTATAGAATACAATTCAATTATACTTTAAAATTTACGAGTAATTTTGTAATCTTGTTTTTTATAAGAATTTTTGTAAGCTTGTTGTAGTTTACATTGAACGTTGTTGTAATTGTTTCATTCCGTTTGTATCATATTGCTTTCACTTATTTGTAGTTTAAATTGTTTATATTCAAATCTATTGATCATTTGTTTTACTTCTAACTTTTAAGCTTATTCACATACATTTTTACATTTATTTTAGTGTGATTGTTAGTGTCATAACAAATTTATTATAAACTAGTATGATTAATATATTAAAATGAATTTCTTAATTTTAGTTCTTGATCAAAAATATTTTATTAATATTCTATTTTAATGTCTTAATGCATATAATGGAAATGAACTTGAGGTTTATTAAAGAATATTATAACTAGACCGACCAATATAGTGTTAGCTTTAATATTAGAAGGTTTAATGATTATAACTTCACTTTTACATTACTTTAATTAGTATATTACACATTGATTGCCTTAAGGACAAGACATGTTTATGGCAAAACGATATAATGAGACAGAATTGCGGTTTCATATGCTAGTCTTTCCTCATTCCATGAAAAACCACATAAACATAAAAAATCATGGTGTTATGTGGCATAGTCATGTCGATATAAAACACGAAGTACGGCTTTAGTATTGTGGGTGGCATCGCTTGGGTATGTGGTAAGGAGTAGGATGATGCCACCCACTCTAAATGTGACTCACGATGTAATGACATTTTTGGTTTTATCATTATTTTCAATTTAATAATTTAATTAAGATAGAAGTAATAAAAATATATTACGTTTGTGCATATACAATATAGGGTAATCTTTCTATTTAAACCGCCAACATATCATACATGTAATGATATAGCAATAATAGTTCAAAATCCGTAATAATTAATATATAGTCCCTAATTTCGCACGTTTCACATATCAGATTGTTAATATTATTACTATCTATACTTCTACTATTGTTGTTTACTTTTTTAGAACACCCTAAATTGTTTAGCATAACTAATATATATTTAAAACCATAAAACTACTTATAGGCAAAATAAAGTTGAAGTAACTAAAATCAAACTAATAAATATTTTCATTTTGTGCCAAACATTTGCTTAATTAAGACCCTCATAACACATGAACAAAAGAATCCCAATAATTATACACCATTGAAAAGTTTTATCTTGTGAATCATATATGGACACATATTTAATCATATACAACTACATGTGATTTGAATAATAAGCTTATTAATGGGACCGCCACCACCAAAACCTATAGACGCTAACTAGTACCTACCAATTGACGAGTTGTGTGAGTCTTAGGTGGTGGGTGTGGTTTTAGGTTGGTTGAAGAAAGGGATCGAAGTGACTGAGGTGTATCGTGAAGGAGAGGGTGAGGTGATAGAGAGATGATTAAACTATTTATAGATATTTATTTCGATCTAGAGAACGCTACAAAGAATAAAAATGGATGAGCGCGAAGGAGGGCATGGTGCCCCTCCATCGACAAGTAGAAGTGGGATGCAACGACAAGTTAGAGAAGTAGCACTCAAACAATATCGTATTCATGATTATTGTATGTTTAATGAAACAAACAATATAAAGAATTTAAGAGAGAATAATCAATCTAATTATTGTTGTTGGTGTGGTTTTTATTCATATAAAATTTATTGGTACGTCAGTTTTACTTTAGGGCTTAACCAGATTGGGCTCACTTGGAATGAGATTAATATGTTTAGGATTTGTTTGGTATTAAGGTATTGAAATAGATAAATAAATGAAATGAATTATAGACTAGAATAAATGAGAGAATAAAATTAATCATTACATTTCATTGGTCTATTTGTGACATTTTATAAATGGAATAAATGTTGTTTGTTAGTTAGAAAAAAAATAAAAGAATAAAATGTAAAAGTGGATATGTTGATGATGGCTAGTGGTGGTTCCCGCTGACGACGATGGTTGGTGGCGCGGCGGGTGGCCGGTTGTTGGTGACAGTGGGCGATTGGCGGCCCGGGGG
>BJCM01062186.1:0-16298 GCA_018326385.1 Flaveria bidentis | reverse complement strand
ACACTCAACCGAAAGCTCTGATACCAATTGATAGCTCTGATACCAATTGATAGGATCAATTGAGACAATCTGTAATGATTTAGGTAAAAAATTCAAGAGAAACACAAACAATTGTAATCAATTCAAGCAATATCAACAAATTCACAGTTCATTGATATAGCTAAGACAATTACAAGAGTAAGAAAGCAGTTAACAATTCTCAACAAACTCTCAACAACTATTTTGTAACTCCCTCTAACTAACTCTCTAGTCTAAGTTATTTATACTAGCAACTAAGGAACTAACAATTTACAAAACTAGTCCCTATACTAGTACAAACTATAAAATATATACAAAAAGACTAAATGTTAATCTTTCAAGGGTTGTAACAAAAACCATCCGCATTTGCTACAGTGGGTATTAAAACTCTAACCACATTTGTTTTGAGACTTGTAAAATTTTGTAAAAGCCATTTTTTGACTATTTAAAGCAAGTTCAAAAGGTTATTTGATACTTTTCATATTTGAGAGACTATATAGTGCGACGAGCGAAAACACTGTTCATCTTCATCAATAATCTTCTTCTTTAACAGTCAAAGATCCAAGTTCATTTCACCCAATCTGTTCTCATATTAGATACTTATCAACTGAATTATTGAACAAAAGGTGAAACTCTCTACATTGTTTTACCCTAATGTGTCGGACCTTTAAACTAATAATGAACTTAGAACCCTAGGTTAACAAAGAACACCTAAAATCAGAGTTATTACAAGAAAAGATGAACATTTTCGACTTCAATGAACATGCAAACTTAGTAGAATACGATTCAATCTGAAAATCTCAAAGTTATGTTCATCGCATGAACAAAGCATCATGAAACCGAAAATGTTGAAATCAAAAATTGAAATAATATAAAATTAATAGTCAAAAACATCAAAAATTTGATCTTCAAACATGAAAAATCAAATGACAATGAGTATTCATGACAATATCTCAATCTGAAATAATTCCTATGGAACAATACCCTCAAATATTCTTATTTGACCCTCAAAAGTCAAATGATGAATGCTATTTAAAGGTGTACACATATTATCATTAATCTAACTCATATGCCTCTAATGCAGGGTACATGGCTGATCTCTCGTGGAGCAAGCTCCACAACGTTAGTGGTTTTCTAGACCCTGATGTACCAAAGGCTTAGGGGCTCAAAGACATGATCAGATTCATCTCCACAACAAGAGTGGCTTATGCTATCACGGTCAGACCTATCATATATGAGAAACTCATAAGGTCATTCTGGAACTCTGCTGAAGTGATAGAGGTTGATGGTGTTAAGTCTTTATCTGGAAGCATTGATGATGAGCATACACTAACCATATCTGAAGAAACTGTGAGACGATGTCTGCAGTTTGGTGATGATGTTGATGCACCAATTGAGCTAGAAGATGATGATATTACTACTTTCTTTGTTGAGATAGGATATGAAGGAGGTTTTGAAGGAAAACAGATTGTGAAGGGATTGGTAGACTTGCCATAGAGGTTCCTGATCCATATCTTTCAGCATTGCCTATCAAAAAGAAAAACAGGATGGAACGGTATCCATGTTATTACTTCATCAGCAATCTGTTCTTTGTGTACAAATAGGCCATTCAATATGTCAGCCTATGTCTTCAATGGCCTAGTATCCAACATACAAAAAGGAAGGAGGTACAAGTTCTTAATGTACCCAAGGTTCATTCAATATCTTATCAATGAAGCCTTCCCAAATCTAGTGGCTGATGGACCAGTACTAGATATTCCACACTATGATGCTAAGTCATATAAATACATTAAGAATAAGGATCCTAGAAATTTCTACAGTGGAGCTCACTCTCCTCTTCTGCCTTGGATGATCCAACAGATCAATCCTGATGAACAAGGTGAAGAACACCATGCTCCAGCTGATGAGCAAATTGAAGAACAAGCTGATCATCTACCTATTCCATCTCCTCAAAGAACCCCACTCCAAACAACTCACAGCCCACAAATACAATCTCCCCAAACACAGACCATTACATCTCCACACTTATCTCATATTCACCACTCACCTATACAATCAACCCAACCATCTCCGATGTCTACAAAACCTATTGAGCTTGGTGACTTTGATAGCTCTTTAGAAAGATCCAAATCATCTTTTGATGAGGAGGATAATCCCAACCAAATACATGTCAAGAAAACTATATCTGAAGATACTCCTTCTGAGAGTTTTGTTGAATATGGTTTCAATAAACCAGATGAGAAAGATGAAACGATCTCTAAACTTCTATAGAAAGTAGCCAAGATGGAAGTATCATTCAAGACAGAGTGTTGGAACTAGATGAGAAGGAAGATAAATTGAAATCATTGAAAGAAAAATATGATTCAGAAAAGAAAGAAAAAGATAAAGAGATTGAAAAGTTAACAGCTGCTCTTAATCATTCAAGAGAAGAAATCAATGGCCATGTAGACACTCTGGCTATTCAAACCATTACCATGGAAGAGCAAGAGGAAATAACTGAAGAACAAGCAGAGATTATCACTAATTTACAAAATCAAATTGAAAGTCAAAACAAAAGAGTTTCTGAGCTTGAGATGCTGACTGAAATTAAGAGAAAAGCTAAGGCTGAAGCAAGTGAAAGGGATGAAGAAAGATTTAAGGCTAATAAGATACAATCTTCTTCTGAAAGTGATGAAAAAGAAGAAGACACAAGTAAGTCAAAGAATGAAGAGTCAAGCCTAGAGATGGTGGTCTATTATGGAAAATCAGCTGCTACACACACTGAAGAGGCTGAATTTAATGACATGATCAATGCACTAGACAGTTTCACATCAAAAGAGTTCAATATTGATGATAAGTTCTGGGATTTTGTAGCTAATCAAAGGACTTTCATTGAACCCATTGTGATTATCCCTCAATCCCATGTCCCTCTAAAGAAGGAGTTGAGCTTGCAAATAATCCTAGTTGTGTCTCTATCTGATGAGCAAAAAGAAATGATCAGAAAACTATGTGAAGAACAAAGAGAAAAGGAAGAAAAAGTTGTTGTTGCCCATGAACAAGTACAATCAGAGGTTGAAAAAGTGCCTCAAAGATTTGAAATGCCTGAAACCTCTTCTGGTCCTTCACTTCAAACCTATACCAAGAAGAGAAAGTATTTATCTGAGAAGGCAAAGGGCAAAAGACCCATAGTGGAAGAAGAGCTTATGAAGAAAAGTAAACAAGATGATCCAAGAAGCTTGGCAGCTATAGCAGAATTCTTAGAAGAACATGAGCAAGCAGAAGCTCAATCAAAGAAGCAGGTTATTTTTGTTGATTTGGAAGAAGGTGAAATTGAAGGAGGCTATGTGGCTGATGAGCCAATAGCAGTTGATAGTCCTATGAAAAAAGAAAGTTCAATAGAAGAAATGGTAAAACGCTCAAAATGATGATTTAATGGTTGAAGCTATGTATCTGATTAATCATGGCTATGATCCGGATGAAGTCTTTAGCATGACTTAAGAGGGGATGAAGGCAGAAAGGGAAAGGTTGAACAAACTGCTAGACCCTACTATTGAAACTAGCTATGAAAAGACCATCTCACCTAAAGCTGACAAACCAAAACTATCTACCATAAAGAAGCAAACTTCAACTTCTCAACCTTTGTATCCTGATACCTATCTGATAGGGAAATGAAGGATTATTTATCTAGTCAAGGTTTCACCAAGAGGAAACTTGATAACATGAAAACCAATTCCCTAAGGGTTGTTGTCCTTAGGTTGATTACTGAGAAGAAAGAGAGACTTAAAACTCTAGAAGATGAGAATACTGGCAAAAAGCCAAGATCCAGAGTGTCTGCTCAACACATGGAACTCACCCATCGAGATCAAGACTCTTTGGCACTCGTACTTCATAGATATCCTGAGTGGTTTACTGAGCCTTCTCAACTGAAACTTCAAGAAGGGCTTACCACTGCAGAGATGATTAAGGGTGTGTCTACTCCAAAAGGAAAAACATATCAGAGAATCATTACCTGGAAGTATGATAGTGATAGGAACATGTTTATGGTGAAGTGGATCTCCAGGCTAGTCCAATTCTTTATAGAGTACTCTACTCTAGTAAATGCCATGACTTAAAAGAACTAGCTCAATTAGAACTAATCAATCACAAAGCTATGTTTAGAGGCTATAAGTGTGAAGAAATACTTAGAATGTTCAAAAGAACCAATAACTTCAAGTCTCTAAAAGCCATATGCATGAGGAAAGACAGATCATTCAAAATCCCTCTAGAGAAGAGACAAACAAAACTAACAGAAGAGGTAGTGTTTCCAGAACTAAGAGTGAAACCTACAGAGTCATTAAAAAGAAAAATGGTGGCTGGCACTCATTCCTCAATACCAATCTCCAACGTTTACTATGATGAGAAGACTTATGAGTTGGTGATTGAGAGGAAGTGTGGTGGGAAAGAAGGTGCAGAAATCAGATTGTTTAGTGGTTATGAAGTGAGACTATTAGATCAATCTTACATACACTATATCTTCACCAGGAACTTCAGAGAGATATCCAACAAACTTGGTCAAGAAGATATGCACTTCTTTCTAAAGTGCATCAAGATACTAAAGATGGCATATGACCAAATCATTTCCAAGAGGGAGAAAAGAAAGAAGAAAAGGACACCTCTGCAGTTGGGTAACATTGTAAAACTGGAGATGTAGATGGTGCTTTGTTGATTCACAGGGATGGGTTGTCTACAGTATCAATTTGGGAACCAGTTTCACTCAAGAAACTATCATTAGAAGCCATCCATGCAAATAGTCAAATGAAGATACACGTGCTTAATAGAGAAAAGATGGTTGATGCTAAAGACTTTGTCAACATGATAAAGGCTATATTGGACCCATCACAAGCTGAACCTCTCGTGCCACAACAAGATCCAGTAGAATCCTCACCTCAACCACCACCAAAGCATTGAAGAACACAGGCTGTGATCCTTAGGGGGAGTATTGTTGGACCTTAAAAGGATCATGCATGACAATTTAATTGGTGAGTTGATGGTTGTTCTGATGGAATTCCCATAAGTCCAGTGTCAATGCGGATGAAGATCCTACAGTAGAAGAACAAGTATTGGCTTACCGTATTTGTTAATGCGGAAGGCAAAGAACAAATGCTAACTAGTGTTTGTTCTTCCGCATTAACAAATGCGGAAGACCAAAAGTAATACGGACAAGATTTTGTTCATCCGCATTTGCCAATGCGGATGACCGGACGAATGCGTAGAAGTATTTGTTCATCCGCATTACCCAAGGCGGATGACCAACATACTAATGCGGAAGACCCAGTGAAGAAATGTAGATCAAGTCCAACTCATCCATTTTCCAATGCGAATGAACAAGAAGAAATGCTGATAAAGACTTAGACTAGTTCTGATGTATAGGTCAGGGGTAGTTTAGTCATTTAGTAAAAAGGAATCTTGTCATCCTATAAATAGAATAGAAAACCTCGTACATGAGGTGACACAATATAGACAAATAGAATATTTTGTATCAAACATTCTCTAGGTGCATTATTACTGTTTTTGCTATAACCCTAGCATTTATTGTAATCAATCACCTTCATCAATATATACAAAGAATTTATGAGTTTATTCTTGCATTAAAGTTTATTGATTGTTTGTTTCCGTCATTCAATCTCTGACTTGATCATTATATTCGATCCTAAGTGAGATTCTCATTCTCACAGCCAGTCGCTGTTAAAATCGCATTATCATTACCGTTATAAGTTGAAGGCCCTTGTTGATTCCTTTTTTAATAATGACTCCTTGTTGGTAATTCCCTTGATCGTAGTTGTTCCTTTAATAGCCGCCTTGGTTATAGTTTTGTTGTCTGATTTAGTATTAGTTATTTCCTTGAGTTTGTAAAAAAGAGGATTCAACTGATTAGTATTATTACCATATCTAAGATTTAGATGATTTCTAAGACTAGGATGATATGTGTTAGAGTTCATATCATATGTCTTCCTCTCTCTTTGTCCTTGAACTTGATGTATTTCTTCATTTTCCCCAAAATTCAAGTAGCAAGTGATCCATGTGTGGTCAATGTCATTACACATATCGTATACTTCATATTCATTGGATCTATGCGCCACACCACTTTTTTCAACTTTGAGGCTTGTAATTTCTCGTTCTAGAACTGCAATTCTATCCATAGACACGTGATCATTTACCATATTTACATTTGCACCTCTTGACCTTCGACTTGATTGTGCACGCTTTTTAGATATCACACTCATCCTTTCCAATATGTTCCGATCATCATCCTCATGATTCAAAGTAAATGTGCTTGCGCTTGTAGAGTTTACATCTCTTGCATCTTCTAGTGAGAGACCATCATAAAATGTTGATATTAATTCCCATTTAGCTATCCCATGATATGGAAAGGTTCTTAACATCTCCTTGAATCAATGAAGAGCTTAATGACTGTTGTGTAAAACCTTGCATTGCCCGTCTTGCATAACTTGATCTTTGAGAAGTGTAATATTCATCTAATAATAATTGTTGCATTTGAGCCCCTATGTGGATACTTGTGGATGGCAAAGATAAAAACTATTGCTTGGCTTTATCTTTGAGTGTAAATTGGAAAAGTACCAATTTAACTTCTTCCGATGAAAAAACTTGACCACCTATAGTACTACATGATGCTTCAAATTCAGATATGTGCAAATATGATTCTTTAGTTCCCATGAAAGTGAGAAAGAATGTCTAAGCATTATGGTCTAACTTCAAAAGCTCTCCCTTGTTGTGCTAGTGGTACTATGGGGGATGAGTTAATAGCAATGGTTGGACAGAAGTGACTTCCATGCCATGTGCAGGTACATACTGGTGAGCTCCTGGATTAGTTGATATGCCATTAAATGGTTGACCTCCTAGATTGTGGAATTCAGGTGGTTGTGTATAGCCATCTCGATCATTGTTCGGCTGACGATTTTGATAACCTGGTTGATTTCCATAGTATTCAAAATTTTGTGAAATCGGACCTTTCATATCTTCTTGATCTTCAATCCAATCCTCCATGTAATTAGTACGATGGTGGTTGTGTATAGCCATCTCGATCATTGTTCGGCTGACGATTTTGATAACCTGGTTGATTTCCATAGTATTCAAAATATTGTGGAATCGGACCTTTCATATCTTCTTGATCTTCAATCCAATCCTCCATGTAATTAGTACGATGACTTCCTTCCATTGAAAATCGTTCCTTATTACTATGATGACTACCTTCCTTGCTATGATGAAAACTTGGATTACGCATCCAAACATTTGGCATTGGTTGGAAATTTAAGGGGGGTGTTTGGTGTTGCACCCCTTGATTGATAAGGACCAGACCCTAAGGTTGAGGTTACACAAGTTGTGGTTGATGTGGAGGATCATCAGGCGGATGAAACACGGGTAATGAAATATCTCCCAAGGGTTGGTTGGGTTGTGGCCCTCCTTGGTTTTCTAGATTATTCATCCCTCTTGATTAATTACTTTTTGGCGTTCTTGAAAAGTCAACTTAAAATCCGATGAGCCGTTGTTGATAATGTACCTTCCTCAGATCTTGTTTGACCATGAATTTGAGAAGTCCTTGAAGTTGGTGTTTTTTGAAACACATGATTCTCTCTTGAATTCTTCTCGATTTCTGGATCGAATTGCAATGGTGATGTCCATCATGAACATCTTGTATGCATTAACGTAATGGTTACCTGCAAACAAGAAAACACAAAAATACCTCGCGTAATACTAAACAAGAAAACAAATTAAAAAGAAAAACTAAAAAATAAAATCTTTTTGGGTTTTTATAATTTTTTAAGAAAAGAAAGTAAAAACAACTAAACACTAAGAGCAGTAATTCCTCAGCAACGGCGCCACTTTGATCCGGTTATCGAGACTCGATCAGAAACAAGTTCTTATATCCATCTTAGCTACCTTTATTGTTTAAGAGTAAGTAAGGTCATCTCTACATGGAATATATGAAAAGTGTTTAACGATTAAAACTCAATTAACGTAAAGACAAAAACTTTGAACTAAAGATTAAAACTTTGAATGAATTAATGATCATACAAGAAACTTTCAAAATTTGATTATATAATAAGAAACCATTACTTCTGGGTTTTAAGTTCTACAAGATCAATGGTTTATCAGATGCAAGATCTTGACTTTGATTGTAGTGATAACCAAGAAACAATCTTTAAGACTCATTCATTCATAAAGTTATCAATTCATCTATATCACGTCATATACATTTCTTAATGAGATAACGATGCAAGGAAACCAAAACTGATAGATAAACAAAATAAATTTCTTTATAAACAAATTGTTTAACTCAATCAAAGCCTTAATTACAATTAATCATAATGTGTTAATATATAAACCCTAAACATGACTAACCATTGCACTTGATTAGAACCATCCACCCAAAAACAACCTAGATGATTAGCCACTCATGGTCTTCGGTACTTATTCACTCTGGAATTGATTATTATCAATGATGATTCTTATGTGAATTGGGAAGCTTGCAAGCACAAACATACACCTTGAAATCACCTATCTTCAGCTGGAAAAAGTATCCCTTCGAATTAAGATTGAATATCTTTAAATAACTTGAAAATCCATAAAATTCGGTTATTTACTGAAGACCAACGAATGATACGCCGACCCTAAGCGTATCATACGCCCAACTTTGTTCTTTGACGCCCAACTTTGTTCTTTGACGCCCAACTTTCTGTTTTTTCTTTAAATACGCGCACAAATACGTTGCCAATACGCTGACTAGCGTATGATACGTCATACCCAGCGTGTCCAGATGTATCATACGCCAGTATAGGGTTTACTGGGCCATGTGTGTAACTTTCTTTATTTTCAACTTCAACCCTTGTAGTTTTATCTTTTGCTTGTTTTTCCTCGAAACAATCCTTCTCTAACTCTTATTCCTACAAATCAAAACGTTAACTACATGAACATATTCCACACTAATCACAATGTAAACTCATGTTTTTAAGTTAATTAAACATTAGTTTTTACCCTGTGATTATTCATTAATATTTATAACAAAATATATGAGTATTAATAAAAATCAAAAGGATATATGTTCAAATACTAAAGTACTAGTTTAGAAACCAGTATATTACATGTGTTAAATAAAATAATTAAATCAACAGTTGGTAATCAAAAATATTTTTAAACAATATTGTTTTAGAAAAATTCTTTGTATTAGAAAAAAATTTATTTATAAATATCTATTTTTAAAAATTAACTTTTTAATAAAAAGAAACATGTTTTTCATCTATTAAAAATTATATTTATAATTTAAAAATAATATAAATAATATCATTAGCATTTAACATCATGATTAAATAGTTGACTTATTATACTAGTGACATGTGTCAAAATAAGTACGAGAACATGACAATTGACAATTTGAAATTTTTAAATTCACTATATAATTTTATAGACATATTAATCATGTAATAGTCACAAGATTTAATGATAAACTAGTTTTTATCCCTCTGTGCTATCTGTCGGGTCTGGCAATTTTTCCACACGCAGCAGTGCCTTATTTTTGTTGTCATTGAGTCAACTTGTCAGAAACCATAAAAACAAAGTCCTGTGACGCAACTCTAAAATAGTAAACTTTTATGGTCAAACTCTAAATATGTCTCGAGAGGTCGGTCGCTTTTCCCACACGCAATGCCGCGTAATTCAGTTGTTTGCCATCCGACTCATCGGATACCATAAAATTGAAGTTTGTAGTGAACTCAAATATACTAAACTTTAGTAGGAAAACTCGAGAAAAAAAACCTCACTATGAATATTTTAGTGGTCAAAATTTGAGATCTTAACTTTTAGTGATCAAAGTCATAAAACAATACAAATCTCTAAAATCCTAAACTTTAATCGTCAAAGCAAGAAAAACAAAAGAACAAATCGATGGTCAAACTGTAAACAATACAAATCTTTAGTGGCCAAAAACTAAATTGTAAAACTTTATTGTATAGTTTGGGGGCAAACTCTACAATCCTAAACTTTGGCTAAAGTAAAAAATATCAAAAGTTAGGATTTAATGTGAAAACATATAAAACTAATGTGACTAAAATTTAGAACAATAAAATAACTATTCATTCAATTTGTATATTAATATTATGAAGAAGAAAAGGATTAATGTTAGGGTGGACAGATAGGAACTTTTAAGCGGTTGGTTTTCCATTTTTCTATACGTGTAATCAAGCAAAGGCAAAAAAGAATTTAGTAGTCGATTAAAAAAGGAAATTATTTTTTCTAATTTGAAAATGCCCAAAACTCTACTATTCATTTATATTCACTATTAATTATAGAGTAATAGTGAAAATCAATGAAAAACAATAAAAATTTGAGTTGTCTGAGTTGGACCGCCTAACGCAGAGTTGGACCATGTAGCTTCGAGTCGGGCTGACTAGCTCTAATTTTGACTGAGGTTGAATGATTTTGAGTGATGTGAACGAGTTGTAGAAAGTCACTTTAGTAAATAACCTAGTCCTATGTACTCGGCCAAGTTGGCCGAATTAACACTACAAAGAACAATGCACAAACAAATAAAAAGAAATCTAAATTAGACAAATCATCAAGACAATGGATTAGATAATATATCAAAAAGTACAATCAGACCTTGGTATGATATAAAGGGGGGGTCATATGTGTGAAGTTGTTAGTTGAGGGACTTATCTCGTAAACCTTGGTAATAGTTCGTTAGTCGTTAAAGGGGTTATTGTAACGGACGTTTAAGCTCATGCAATGAAATCATAATTCCTTTTCTCTCTCTCTAAAAACTTCTTCTCTCATCTGTTCATACTGCATCACTGGTATAAGAGCTTCTAATTCTTGGAGCTCTACGGAACTAAACCATGGTGAACAACACCAGGAACCAAGAAATTGATAAGGTGCCGAAGGAACAGGAGCGATCTTTCATCAAATTTAAGGTATCAACAACGGAGACCAATCGTGCAATCATGGATAAAAACATTTATATAGCATAATTCCATACAATTGTGGAGAAATTTATCAATAACCAAAGGGAATTGCCAGCGAACGGAGGTGCAAACATGGTGGATCGTATTCCAAAAGAGAAGGATAGGTCAACTTGATTAGGAAAAACTGAGTTTCCAAAGTTCAATGGAAAGGATGTTAATGGTAGGTTGTATAGATGTGAGCATTCTTCATGGTGGATGAGACGCCAAAGAACATAAAATTAAGGTATGTGGTTATCCATGACATCTTTATAGGAAAGGAAACTTCATGTTGCCTACCTCTATAACACACATCACAAGATACAAATTACTTGGGGTTGATTTGCTTCTGACCCGGTCAAAATGTCTGACCCACTGACTCGGTCAGACATTTTGGCCGGTGGCGTGTTTGATTATCACATATTCGCGTCTAACCCGGTCCGACACCACTGACCCATGCTTTTTATTCCCCTTACCCGGTCAGTTTTGGAACAAGCTCTTACCCGGTCATCACCTTCTGACCGAATAAGAAAAATCAAATAGCCCCTTAGACATATTTACACTCAAAGTTCTTTTAATGCTTGTAAAACTTGATCAGAAGCATGACCTAAACGAATATCCATTTATACCCTACATTAAAACGATTGACAAACCTTCACATGATTATAAACATCCTTTATGAAATACAAGGCATCAAGTTGAATACCCATCACCAACATTCTTTGACTTTAAATCTTGAATGTAACAGTTATTTTCATCAAACGAAATCATTACTTTATTATCCTTAGCAAATCTATATAGATACATTAGATTCACACAGTAATGTAGAACATCAAAACACACTAGACATAATAACTTGTCATTTAGTTCTCAATTTCTAATCTCTATTTCTATTGCATTAGCTCCATTTAGATGTCCTACTTTAAGACTAAATTCATGCACATCAATCATTAACTTAATTATTTTCTGAATTTACAACTTGTTGATTTGCACGTGAATCAACTATCCATCAAGATTAACTACTGAATCTAACACATTGAACATGGGAACTGATGCAGCCTCCGGCTCAGACCCAGGCCCATCAGTCCGCATGTCAGCCCAGGTTTCCAGCCCAGATGATGAGCCCGGCTAAATCGCAACCCAGCTGGAATTCTCTCCCCGTTTGAATTTATTTATTTATCTTTAATTTTCTGTTTGTGTTTATCTCGAATTTTCTGATTAGAGTTTTAGTCGTATTTCAATTCCTAGTTTATAGGAAGTTAGTTCTTTTATATCCTCTAGACGTTTCATTGTAGGGGCATTGATTGATTATTGAATAAAGAGAGAATTCCTAATCTGTTCTTGTTGATCCAATTTGATTGCTAACAAATATTGCATCAGGAACATATTTAGATCAAAACTACAAGGATTAACATAAGTAAAGTTGAAGAAGAATTTGCGATGGAAACCAAAGAAGTTTCTTTTGAAACATAATTATTTGTTGTTTTTGATTTTGGAGTCTGATTTAAAAATTAACTTTAATTTAAAACAAGAAATAAATCAAATCGATTCATAACATCTGGATGTAGTATGCATAAACGGTTGAACTTGTTGAAATGAGTACATTTTAAATTATAGTAGGATTATTGTTGTACTTTTTATTTCTTAAAAGATTGATTTGACTTTGTAACAACAAAGATGAACGAGAGAGAAAGAGCACAACAAACGCTTTTAAAAACATACTTGCAAGGAATAAAAACGAACAACAAAGACAAAAACAAAGATTGCGTCTGAAACCGACTCGTTCAGCTACATTTTTTTATACTTTAAAGTTACACTTAGGGGTTGTTTGATTTGCTTCTGACTCGGTTAAAATGTCTGACCCACTGACCCGGTCAGACATTTTGGCAAGTCAGGGTGTTTGATTCGCGTCTGACCCGATCCGACACTACTGACCCATGTATATTTTTCCTCTTACCTTGTCAGTTTTCAAAATGACCTAAATCCTACCAATTTTAAACACATACAGTAAGATCAAAGAGTATTTGTATGGATTTGAAGAATGAGTTGGGTTTAAAA
The DNA here is from genome assembly GCA_018326385.1 of Flaveria bidentis. Taxonomy (NCBI): domain Eukaryota; kingdom Viridiplantae; phylum Streptophyta; class Magnoliopsida; order Asterales; family Asteraceae; genus Flaveria; species Flaveria bidentis. The sequence goes on along the minus strand of BJCM01062186.1, from coordinate 3,252 downwards.
TTCAGTATCCGCTTCGTTACATGATATTATGCAGTTCATATTCATAGTGATTTTTAAGTAGAAACCAAAAGTCAATTTTGAAAAAGAAAAGAAAAAAAAAGGACAACATATTGATGTAATAAGAACAGGAATGGAAGAACTCAAAGAGAAGAAGAGAGAAGGGTTCCTGTATTCATTGCATAACGAACAAGTGTTACAACCAACTATATAACGGCCTCAACGAACTACTAACTAATTCTTACACAAGTACAACTAAACCCTTCAACTATTATTAATGACATAACCAGTCCTTTGACTATTCAATACACAACAATACCCCCCTCGTTAAGCATCTTCTTGTCCCCAAGAAGTGAAATCAGGGGAACGAAGCTTCATATCAGATAAGAACTCCCAAGTAGCATCTGATGGAAGAGAGTCGCACCAATGTACTAGGACTTGCAAAGCAGCTCGATTATGGCGCTTGACTAGACGCTTATCCAAAACAGCCAATGGTTGCTTATAAAACCTTGAGTCAGTCAAACAATTTTGGTAATAGGACCAACTGTTTTTTTCAAAAGTGATACATGAAATGTGGAACGAAGGAGGATATCACTTGGAAGATCCAAACGATAAGCAACTTGACCCACTTTCTCAATGATCAAAAAGGGTCCAAAATACTTTGGAGTCAGAATGCTTATGAAGACAAGCTGAATTCTGCATATAAGGCTGCAGACGAAGGTACACCCAATCACCGATGTCAAAGGTACGTCCAGATCGATGCTTATCTTCCTGCTGCTTCATACGGTTCTGAGCGCACAATAACGAATGGCGCAATAGTTGAATTGTAGCCTCACGGGCCTGCATGGCAGTGTCCACAGAAGCCTCGGGGCAATCCTTTGGAACATAAGGAAGATGGATTGGCGGATCATATCCATAAAGGGCTTTGAAAGGGGTCATTTGAATGGCAGAATGAACGGAAGAATTGTACCAATATTCAGCCAATGACAACCAATTAACCCAAGTAGTGGGTCTCCACATAACCATGCATCGTAAATAGTTCTCAATACAACGATTGACCACTTCCATTTGGCCCTTTGTTTGAGGGTGAAATGCAGTTGATAATTTCTGTTGCACACCCAGTAAGTTCATGAATTCTTGCCAAAAACGACTGAGGAAAATGGGGTCGCGGTCAGAAACAATGGATATTGGGCAACCATGCAGTTTATAAACCGAATCTAAGAACATTTGAGCAATGGTAGCTGCAGAATAGGGGTGTTTTAAGGCAACTAGACGGCAGTACTTAGTAAGACGATCCACCACGACAAAAATAGTATCTTTACCTGCAGATTTAGGAAGGCCGCCTATAAAATCCATAGTGAGTTCAGCAAACACAGCATGTGGAATGGCCGAATGGGTAAGGGTTGTAGTAACCCAGGAGAAGGTACATTCTCCCCTTTAGCTCGTTGACAAGTGTCACAATGTTTGACAAACGTACGCACCATTCGAGTTAAACCCTTCCAATAGAAAATTGCTTTAATCCTCTGGACTGTAACATGGAACCTAGAATGGCCCCCTAGAAGTACCATGGAAGATTGAAATAATATCATTCCTCAGTTGAAGATCCAACCCCACAACTAACTTTTGTTTCTTGTACAAAAGAGACCCTTTCCAAGTATAGTGATGCAACACTTGACCTTGTTGCAAGGAAGAAATAATTTGTTGAAGTTCAATATTAGCTTGCCAACTTGCCATTATTCTTTGTAATAACAAGGGATCCCAAGAAGAAAGGTGCAAGTTAAAGACAGTGGCTCCTTGAACACGAGATAAAGCATCAGCAGCTTTGTTTTCAGCACCTTTCTTGTAAACAATTTCATAATCGTAATTCATCAACCTGGCTAACCAAGTATGCTGGAGGGGAGTAGTAATCTTCTGTCCCAACAAGTATTTCAAGCTTTGCTGATCTATTCGTGTGATAAAATGGCCTGCAATCAAATAATAATGCCAATGCTTGACCGCCATAAGAATTGCCAAGAGCTCTTTCTCATAAACGGATAGAGTTTGTTGTTTGGGAGAGAGGGATTTACTGATGAAAGAAAGTGGATGTTGGGCCTGCATTAACACAGCTCCTAAAAAACCATTAGAAGTATCTGTTTCAATAACAAAGGGTTGAGAAAAATTAGGGAGAGCTAAAACGAGAGCAGTAGTAAGAGCCACTTTAAGATCATCAAATGTAGCTTGAGCAGCTAAATTCCAAGTGAAGTTGTCTCTTTTGAGTAAATCATGCAAGGGACGGGTTAGTTGACCAAAGGACTTGATAAACCGTCGGTAATAACCAGCAAGGCCTAAGAATCCTAGTAATTGCTTCAATGAAGTGGGAACAGGCCAGTTTATTATAGCTGCAATTTAATTAGGATCGGTTCGGACTCCCTCCCCGGATATGATATGGCCTAAATACTCAACTGCTAACCCACCAAAAGAGCATTTAGATCATTTAGCAAACAACAGATTGGCTCGTAACAAGGTCAATACTTATTGCAAATGGAGTAAATGTTGGGAGTATGTCTTACTATAGATGAGAATATCATCATAGAAGACCAATACACATTTGCGTAACAAGGGTTTGAAAACATGATTCATGAGAGCTTGGAAGGTAGCAGGAGCATTAGTGAGGCCAAAAGGCATCACTAAGAATTCATAATGACCTTCATGAGTACGAAATGCCGTCTTGTATATATCATCTTCAAACATTCGCACTTGATGATACCCAGAGCAAAGATCTAACTTAGAGAAAATAGAAGATTGTCCCAATTCGTCCAACAATTCTTCAATGAGTGGAATTGGAAACTTGTTCTTAATTGTAGCCTCATTCAATCATCTATAATCCATACACATCCGCCATTGACCATCTTTCTTTTTGACCAAAACCACTAGAGCTGCAAACTCACTGTGGCTGTCTCGAATAACACTGGATTCTTTTAGCTCAGTAGTCATTTTCTCTATAACATCCTTTTGACCGATAGGGTAATGATATGGTTTTTGGGATATAGGGCTAACGCTTTCCTTAAGGACAATACGGTGATCAAAGTGTCTTGCTGGAGGTAATGTAGTAGGTACCTCAAAGACATCTTTGAACTGATCCAGTAAGGCCACCAATTGATCATTATTTTGCTGTTGTAAAATCTTTGAATTAAAACATTTCTTCCCAATACTATGAGTAAGATGCATACTACATAATTGGGCTGAAACATGAACATGTTTTTGAAATATCTTGTG
>BJCM01062182.1:0-13674 GCA_018326385.1 Flaveria bidentis | reverse complement strand
AAGGTCATTCTAAGCATGAACAACATAATAACACCTAAGGAACATCATCAAACATGCATAATACATACAGGTATACATACATAAACATTGTAAAAATCGTTTTAATACATTTTCAGCCCCAAGAAGAGTTTAAAACAAGTAAAACCAGGGTCTAGAAACTCACCTGGTGCAACTTTGGGTGTATTTTCCTTCTAACCCGAATGCGAATGAGTTCAAACACTTAAAAACCCACCAAACACACACACACGAACACATATACAAACACATAAGCATATAACCGAGACAAAACCCATCATGAACACTTAAAACCCATGAATTCTTACCTTGAATTCAGCCTCTTCTTTTTCTTCTTCTTCAAACCCGAAAGTTTCTGCTCTCTCTCTTTCTCTCTCTAACCGAATGAAAAAGGTAATGTGAAGAGAGGGTGGGTGGTCATGCCCACTTTTACATTAACGTTTTGTATTTTTGTCCCCTTTTACATTTTAACCCCTCAACTTGGGTTTATTGATGTTTCCTTCTTTTATTTATTTATTCTTTATTTCTTATCTTTCTTTTAAAAGAATAAACGGGTGATACATCTTTATATTTGAATATTGCTTTTGTTTACAACTTTACTATTGTCATTTAAGGTAATTATTTGAAGTTTCAAGACAAAGGAAGAACCCTTCCATGAAAATTTTAAGCATCACCACATAAACATCAGTAGGTTGAAGTCTTTTAGAAATATAAATCTTTGCCACTAAAGACCAGGGAAATTAGTTGTTATTGAAGCACTACATGTTTAACATTTCAAAAATTGTTTAACATTTCAAAAAGGTATTAAAATGTTATAGTTTAAACATACCGAATGTATAAATATATATTATATTATTTATGATGATTAAATTGTTCTACAAATTCTTTATCACTTGTTTGTTTTTACGAACCGTGTTAATCATGGGTACTAACCTAAGATAGAGGAAAGACTCGCCATCAACTACCCCTCCCAGACCCTGCTCTTGAGTGGGATTTACTGGGTATGTTTGTTTTGTAATACACGGATACTAACCTAGTAATATTATATATAAAAGTTATGAATGTTTAAAAAAAATAGGAGAACTTGCAAAAAGTCAACAAAAATAGTTATTCCTAAAATACCATTCTAACAAACTTTTCCCTAAAATTTGATCTTAATCATTGATTATCAAGATGAATAGTTGAGATTAATTTCTAAACTTTTTAGTTTTAAAAACATTTCTATTTAAACCTTTTCTCTATAAAGAATCAACAAAATATAAATGGTTGTATCTGTTTTTGCGTGTTTATATTCATCTTAACTAGAAATCAACTTTCTTTTATGTTCATGTTCAATTATTAAAAAAATAAATATTGATATGTATGTATTATTCGTTAATGTTTTATAAATATGTAAAATTGCATAAATGAAGATAAACGTATAGAGAAAATTACAAAAATAGTCCATGTGGTTTAACCATATTGCAAGTATGGTCCCCAGATTTTAAAAATTGCAAATTTATTTCAAACATTTGAAAGTTTGTTACAAATTGAGTTCCCACGATTACTATTCGTTAGTTTTTAACTATCTGGGGGACTAAATATGCAATATGATCAAACCATAGAGACCGATTGTGTAATTTTCTCCAAAAATTAAAAAAAAACTAGAAAAATCAAATAAAAATTAAAAAAATTTAATTCAATTTTGAAATATTAAAATAAACTTTGATAAAAAAATCAATAATTGTTAAAAATTTGAATAAAGGTTAAAGAAGAAAACCAAATTTAAAAAGTAAATAAAAGTAACAATGAAATACATATAAAAATAGAAAATAAGAAAATAATAAGTATGCTTAAAATTTTATTTTTTATAATTATTTTTATGAAGTTAATATTTTATGTTTAAATTAAAGAATCAAAAAACCTTGTGAAAGTATAAATCCAAAAAACGAAAAATAAAATCAAACCGATTGTTTATTTTTTTAACTTTAATATGATTTTTTCAATATTTATTTTGAATTTTATTAATGTTTATTTGGTTGTATTTTATTTTTTTGTTTTTATTTAATTTTTTACTTTAATCGCATACTTCTTTTTCAATACTTCTCACTTTCTCCTTTTACATGTGTTTTATTTTTACTTTTATTTAGTTTTCGATTGATTTGATTTTTTTCACCTTTATTTTATTTATTTTAAATTTATTGAATTTTATTATTGATGTTTATTTGAATTTCTTATGTTTGATTTTAATTTCTTTAAAATTTTTATTTTATTTTCAATTTTCAATATTCTTTAGTGCAAATTGCACGATTAGTTCTTATGATTTGATCATATTGCATATTTAGTCCCCAGATAGTTAAAAACTAACGGACACTAATGTTGTGGACTAAATTTGCAACAAACTTTCAAATGTTTGAACTAAATTTACAATTTTTAAAATCTGGGACCAAACTTGTATATGGTTAAACCACATGGACTATTTTTGTAATTTTCTCAAACGTATATAAACAATCATAGACCACAAACAAAGTTATAATCACACATAAACGAACGTAATACAAAACGGACACCAATTAAAAATTAAATAAAACTAGCCAACTTATACTCTAAATATTAAAATTTTAGGTCATGTGATCCAATAATATTAACATTTTAAACCTAGATCGATAATCTATAAACTCTAATAAAAGAAGATTATTGAACCACATGTATTTCTCTTAAATCATTTATAAGTCACGTGTCATACTTTTAACCTACATCTATTTGCTATTCCCGTTTACAATCTTGACCCGGTTTTAAGCATCACACGAATCTTCTACCCCGGTTGCTCCCATTCGCTTTTCTTCTTTCTAAACCATAACCCTAGATCAAATTCACCATCATCCGTCGTCGCTCCTACCTAATCGATTGAATACCAAGTTCATTTCTTCTCTAAATCTTTCAATCTTCTTTCCTAAATCTTTCAATCTAAGCTTTTTTGGATCCACGTGTCCTGCTGTGGAGCAGGTAGTTTACACTATGATTTGCTTTTGTGAAGTTTATTGATATCTAGGTTTGTCTGTATGTTGTGGCTTACATCTTTAATAATATACATCATCTGATTGTAAGATTTGTCAGATTATGATTGGTTTTCTATGTTCTATTTGAAGTAGGGTTTTGATATCATAGAATGCTATTATAACCGGGTATTAATCTTTTGAAATGTTCTATGTATGTTTGAACTATGGCTCTGATTTCATCGTCTATTGATATTCAATCTGTCATAAGTGACTTTTAACTTGATCAACAACAACTCATAAACTTATACCACCTACATGGTTTATCATACTTGATATGAAATCGTTCACAGCTTAACAATTCTAAGCTCAATGAACTTGAGCTATTTATTGAGGAGATGAAAATTACAAAACTTGATATGGGGTACTAGATGGATCCTAAAATCTATCTATTCTAACAAACTAAGGTTTTTGAGAACGCATGGTACAATATTATACATTCTTGTGTTGATTTTTCCAACTAAACACATACACACATTTTAATTAAAATGATTTTGAACAATTATTAAAATCATATTCTCCTTTCTTATATGAATTTCTTATCTGTATTTCTCTCTTTCATATTAGATTAATACACTTTATATCTTAATATAGTCAAACAACCTAAAAATTTTCAATATAAATTTTAAAATCATTTATTTGATTTTGTTTGAGTGATTTAATTACTCTTAAGTATTTTTTAAGATATTACATGATAAGGGTTTTAAGTAAATAAGTTATACAGTTATATATCTAGAATGTCCATTTTTATGCCAATATATTATTAAGATTTACTGAATTATAAGATTTAAATTCTATCATATATTAAAATATAATTTTATAAATCTTAATTTTAATTATGTGTCAATTATAATTTCTAAATATTTATTATTTCTTAATTTTAATGGTTGATAACATCTATTATAAAAAAATAATGATCTTAAGAAATAAAATGTATTTCACATATATAATACATGAGTTCTAACCTAATAGCAATATATAAATACATTAAAGTCTTAAACATGTATTAGATTCAAATCTCATACGTAACCAAAAAAAAAGTTTTCTGGTTGTACAGTGGTTTTTTCTCACATATGGTGAGTTTCTTTATGATAGTGGTCTCACGTTACATAATCAAGTAATAGAGATGATCGGATTGAGCCAGTGGCCCGTAAGTTATCTGATTTGTCGTTTAAAAAATTACTAATAATTAAATTTGAGTTTAATAAACGTATGCAAACGGCTAGTAATAAAACAAACATAAATAATTGTTACCGACACAAATAAATGAGCATAAACTAGTCGATTAAACGAATATAAATGATCCTTACCGATGCAAATAAATGTACATTACATAACATGTTCTGGTTCTTAATATAATATATTTTTATTCGACGTATAAATTCAAATCATATTACGTTTTAACATAAAAAGAATTCAAAGACGATGATCGATTGTGGTCTATACTTTATTACGGTACGTATGGCTCCGACGCAATGCACATGGAGTAAAAACTAGTAATTATTTAAACTTAAACTTAGTAATTTTACTTTTAGTAGATGAACATTTCCTATTTTAGTTTTTTTAATCATTTATGTGTCAGTTAAATATATAAGATCATATCAGTTAAAGATGGCTCCGACGCAATGCCCGTGTATTATTGATCTTCAGGTAAAAAAAACTTAGTAACTAGTGTTCATAATATATCGGTTAAAGATGTAAGATCATATCTATATTCAATGGCAAAGCTTGGTTGGGGCCAACAGTGTTAATTTTGGTCCGGTATTGTAAAATTTTAATGTATATAGAGTTCGTTCTCTCTAAAATAATTTACATTCGCCCCCGCCCCACCTATGATGTGACTCAAGCTCCGCCATTGTATATATTTTGATTATTATTCGTAAACTTTAACAAGACCAAAAGCTATTATATATAAGATATAAATTTGTTACCCTAAAATTCACTGTTTTCGCGACCGGATTGGACCAGCCGGTCCGACCAGTTCGACCGGGGATCGGTCCAGTGGCCGGTCCGGTTCGCTTCGATTCGTTTTTGAGGGGTCGAACCAGCCAGTTCTTCCCGAACCGGTGGTCGGACCGGGAAACCGGACCGGCTCGGACTGGTTTTTTATTTTTTATTTTATATTTTTTTATTTTAATGGGTAAAACCGGGGTGTTAAACCATAAATTAGTGTGTTTGATATACTAATATAGTTATATTTTATATATAACTATAATATATATATATATATATATATAAATCATATATAAATTACTTATATTTAACTACATATATAAATATAATTAAAATATAGTTAAATTCGCTCCAACCGGTCCGACCACCAAACCAGTAAAGTGTCCGGTTCGACGTCCGATCCAGTTCTGAAAACATTGCTAAAATTAAGAAGTAGATCGTCAATAAAACAAAGTTAATTTATAGTTACTTGCATCGAGTTTCACTCAACCGAAACAAATGTATAATTAACTGTTTTGGGAACACTTATATACCAATTATATGTACAGGGGAAACGATTGAAACTAAAGTTTGAAAATAGCAGCTCCACTGGAAGGCTTTGATGAGAAGACATAGAGACCAAGATCATTGTTAGGTTGTTGAAGTTAGTTACTAATGAGGGACTTATATTGTAACATCGATAATATGTGGGGTTCTCATTGTAACTGTTCTATAGTTGTAACAGTTGTAACGAACTTAGTGAGTTAATAAAAAGGGTTCCGGCTAATCGAAGGAGGTTAGCTTGTTATTATGAAATTCCTTCTTCTCTAGTTCTTCCCTAACAGTGGTATCAGAGCTCTCCGAACCTCATCGGAACTCTGAATTCACTAATCGTTCACTACCAATTCCATTATGTCAACAAGAAATCAAGAGATTGAGAAGTCGATCAAGGAGCATGAGATGTCATTGCTTCGATTGGAATCAGCAGCGGAGAGGAATCGCTCTGAATTGGAAACAATCAAATCTTCTTCGGAGAAACAGATGATAGAGATGACGAATATGAAGAATCACTTAACTATCGAGATGTCTTCGTTGAAATCTCAGTTGATGAAGTAATCAAGAGCTTACAATCGGTGAATACGAGCAATAACTTCAATCGAGAGGGTAGTTCAACTGCAAATGGCAATAATCACCGAGATGAGGATGAAACGAGACTCAACCGTAGCAATAATCGGTTTTCTAGAGTAGAATTTCCGAAATTCGATGGCAATGAAGTGGAAAGCTGGATACAAAGATACGAGCATTACTTTGCTATCGATGAAACACCGGAGAAACTCAAGGTGCGTTATGCAGCAGTACATGTAGAAGGACGAGCTGTGCAATGGCATAACAACTTTGTGAAATCTCATGGAACATCGGTAACTGAGATTCCTTGGAGTGAGTATATGCGGTCCATTCAAGCTCGTTTCGCTTCAACATTGGTTGAAGATGCGATGGGAGCACTCAAGGCACTCCATCAAGCAGATGATCTTGAAGATTACTGTGACAAGTTTGATTTGTTACTGAACAAGGCGGATATTCCTCAAGAATACGTTGTCAGTCTATTCGTTGAAGGCCTGAAGGCCAATCAAGTGTCATGTAAGAATCTTTAAGCCAAAATTACTTCGAGAAGCACATTCATTGGCATGATTACATAATCAAGCCAATTTAATTGTTCTTATTGGCAAATTACCTTATAAATATGCTCCTAAATCCTTTAATAACCAGTCAATTGGAGCTAGCTCTAAACTACCCTTATTACCTACTCCCCCGATTAAAGCCAATCCTATTAATTCCTTCAAACCAACTAAACGTCTTACTAGTAAGGAGTTTGAAGAAAAGAGAGCTAGGGGAGAATGTTTTTGGTGTTCGGAAAAGTACATGCCGGGTCACAAATGTCCAAACACAAAGCAATTATTTGTGGTGGAAGTGGCTGATGACATGGAAGAAGAATGTGGAGTTGATGGAACCATTGATAATGTGGAAATATTACCGGAAGTTCACGACCCTCATATTTCCTTACATGCTATCACAGGTATACCTTCCTACTCTACTATGAAATTAGTGGGAGCCTTCGGCACTAAACAACTACAAATTTTGGTGGATAGCGGGTCAACACATAATTTTCTCAACCAACAATTGGTAACAAAACTTAATTGTCCATTGCAATCTATTGGGAACATTCCAGTTACCATTGCCGATGGCAATAAACTATCTTGTGTTCATGTGTGCAAAGACTTCCAATGGACCATGCAGGGTTGTTGGTTTAAAGCGGATATGATGGTTATTCCCCTAAGTAGTTATGATGTGGTCTTGGGAATTCAATGGCTCCAAACTTTAAATGGTATCATTTGGAACTTCAAGTCTTTAACTATGAAGTTTTCAGTTGACAATCAACCAATTGAACTCAAGGGTATTGCAAATCAAGGAGTTCATCTTTGTACAATAGAGAAGATGTCAACTTATTTGCAAAACTCTTCTCTGATGTTACAAGCTCATTTGTTCAGTTTACAGGATGATCGGGGTGCCAACATACTCCCGTTATTACTTCTACTTTAGATAACGACCAAATGGCGCAATTGTTGTCCGAATACAGTGATATCTTTACTCTTCCTACCGGATTACCACCCAAGCGGGATTGTGATCATCGAATTAAGCTCAAGGATGAGTCTATCAATCTCAACCTTTAGACTTATCGGTACCCAAGTGCTCAGAAGAATGTCATTGAGCAGATGACACAAGAATTACTAGATTCAGAGTAATAAGGAATAGCACCGGTTCTTTTGCAGCTCATGTAGTACTAGTAAAGAAGAAAGACGGTTCTTTCATGATGTGCGTGGATTATCGAAGGTTGAATGATGCCACTACTAAAGATAGTTTCCCTATTCCTCTTATTGAAGAACTACTTGATGAATTGGGAGGAGCCAAGGTGTTTTCTAAGTTGGATTTAAGATCCGGCTATCATCAAGTTCGCATGCATGAAGATGACATTCATAAAACAGCCTTCAAGACTCACCAAGGGCACTTTGAATTCCTAGTTTTGCCTTTTGGTCTTACGAATGCACCAGCCAGCTTTCAAGCGTTAATGAACGCAATCTTCAAACCAGTTTTACTAATGAACGCAATCTTCAAACCAGTTTTACGAAGAACTACGCTGGTCTTCTTCGATGATATTCTGGTTTATAGTTCTTCTTGGGAGCAACACTTGATCGATGTTGCCCAGGTATTAACCTTGATGCGGCAGCACCAACTAAAAGCCGAGCAGTCCAAGTGCATATTTGGAGGAGAAAAAGTTAAGTATTTAGGCCATATTATCATCGGTGATGGTGTTTCCACTGATCCTCAAAAGATTGCAGCTATCCAACAATGGCCTCTTCCTTCTACAATTAAACAATTACGGGGTTTCCTTGGACTTGCGGGATACTATAGACGCTTTATTAAAGGATTTGGATCATTAGCCAAACCTTTGACCGATCTACTTAAGAAAGATGCATTTGTATGGTCTAGTTCAGCTCAAGAGGCTTTTGAATCTTTGAAGTTTGCTTTATGTTCTTCTCCTGTTTTGGCTTTGCCTGATTTTACAAAAACATTCGTGGTTGAAACGGATGCTTCCTCCAAAGGATTAGGGGTTGTGTTGATGCAAGATGGACACCCCATTGCTTTTATTAGTAAGGCTTTATCAATCAAACAACAGGCTCTTTCGGTGTATGAGAATGAGCTATTGGCTATTCTCTTAGCGGTCAAGACATGGCACCATTATTTGATTCTCAAGCACTTTGTAATCACGACGGGTCAACAAAGTTTGAAATACTTGCTGGGCCAGAATATTATCACTCCTTTACAGCAAACTTGGTTGTCAAAGTTGTTGGGTTATGACTATGAGATCACTTATAAACAAGGCGTCGAAAATAAGGTGGCGGATGCTTTGTCTCAAGTGTCCAGTATGGTTGTGTTTACTATGGGACTCAGTTCCATTCACCCAACCTTATGGGATCGGATTCAACGTTCGTGGTCCGTTGATCCTCGTTTATCTACCTTAATATCGAAATTGAAACAAGGGCAGTTGATTAAAAATAGACAATGGAATGGAGAAGTGTTAACAAGGAAGGGAAAAGTTTTGGTTGGTAATGATGTTGTCTTGCAACAGGACATCATTCATTGGTGCCATTCGTCTGCAGTGGGAGGTCATTCGGGTTATAAACCTACACTAGCTAGACTTAAAGAATTGTTCTATTGGAAGGGATGTTCCAAAGCGGTGTATCGAGCTGTCAAAGAATGTGCAACTTGTCAACGAGTTAAGTATGAAACTATTGCCACTCCGGGGTTACTTAACCCTTTACCTATTCCACAATCCATTTTTACAGACATCTTTATGGATTTCATATCGGGCTTACCTAAGGTGCATGGCAAGAACACTATCTGGGTTATTGTTGATCGGCTGACCAAGTATGGCCACTTTATTCCTTTAAGCCATCCTTACACCGCTGCTACCTTGGCTCAACTTTACTTGGATCATATTTTCAAGATACATGGTAATCCATCGACTATAGTTTCTGATCGCGATCCGGTATTCATGAGTAAGTTTTGGCAGGAGTTTATGAGATTACAAGGGGTGGAATTAGCAACTTCTAGTGCCTATCACCCTCAATCTGATGGCCAAACTAAGGTTCTTAATCGTTGTTTGGAGTCCTATTTACGTTGCATGACTATGGATGCTCCCCTCCAATGGGTTAAATGGGTACCATTAGCTCAATGGTGGTATAACACCACTTTCCACTCCGCGATTCAGATGTCTCCTTTTGAAGCTCTATTTGGTTTCAAACCGAATCTTCACATCCCTTATATTCCCGAAGACACTACTTTGGCAGTTGTGGAAGATTTGTATCGTGATCGTGAGCATATGATCCAATTGCTTAAACGCCACCTTCAAGTTGCCAAGAACAGGATGAAACAATTTACGGACTCTCATCGTACTGATAGAGTCTATGAGGTGGGCGATTGGGTATATGTTAAACTACAACCATGGGTTCAAACTTCTCTCAAGATGCATCGGAATGAGAAGTTGGCTGCTCGTTTTTATGGACCGTTCCTCATCTTGGAGCGTGTGGGAAATGTTGCTTATCGTTTGGATTTGCCCCGGGATTCCATGATCCATTCCACATTCCATGTGTCCTTGCTTAAGCGCGCTCATGGGCAACATGTTCCGGTTGTTCCATTACCAGTTGCTCCTCGTTTCCTGTTGCAGCCACAAGCTATTTTGGATCACCGCCTTGTTAAACGTGGTAACCGTTTTGCACCCCAAGTATTGGTTCATTGGCGTGATTTACCTATCACTGACGCTTCTTGGGAATTTAAAGACGAGTTTATCCTTCGATTTCCTCATTTCCATTTTTGAGGACAAAAACGTTGTTAAGGGGGAAGTATTGTTAGGTTGTTGTTGAAGTTAGTTACTAATGAGGGACTTATATTGTAACATCGATAATATGTGGGGTTCTCATTGTAATTGTTCTATAGTTGTAACGGTTGTAATGAACTTAGCGAGTTAATAAAAAGGGTTCCGGCTAATCGAAGGAGGTTAGCTTGTTATTGTGAAATTCCTTCTTCTCTAGTTCTTCCCTAACAATCATCCTCTTTGATCACCCCCCCTCTCAACCCGAGACTGATAGAATTGTTCCTGTAACCGATTTCAATCAATCTGTTAGTATCAACAACTACCAAACAACAAACATTACAATCCAAAAATAATATCATGTTTTAGTAAATGTGACATGAGAGGGTAAAACTGACCTTTAGATTTTTAATGAATTGTGGGACGATGCTTTCTTGGACCAAAGCAACCGCACATCCGCCCCATCCTGCTCCAGTAAGCCTAGCTCCAAGTGCACCATTGTCTTTACAAACTTTAACCAGTTCTTCAAGTTCTGGACAACTGTAACAACAATTAAGTTTAAGAAATGTACCATCAATAAGGATGTATCAGTGTGGCAAAACAGGTGGTTTGGTCAGTCCAGCCAACGGACTGTTTTTTTCAAAAAGTATCAAAATGAGTTCACCCGCTCTAACTGTCTTTATAGTAGCTAATGGCGATGACAGTCAGAGGTGGTTGTGTGGCGACAGGTAGAAGGCTGTAGACAGTGGCAGTGGGTGGTGTTGACCCATATCCATATGAACTCATTCTAAAGTAGAAAAATTCTTATAACTGACCCAATTTGATCATTATAAAAGGCGTAATCCAAATCAGACATTTAGAAAGAAACAAGTTATCCAAACAAACCAAGGACTTGAAAAAAGAATCATGATTACAAGGTGTAGATGTATTATATATCTATATGTACACATAATATGCATACATACCTGCACTCAAATAGAACGTTGCAGCTATGGTGGCTATCATTCATAAGTTCTCCAAGTTTTTTCAGCTTCTTCTCCTCGCTGTAAAACAATTCCAAAGTTACCTTCCAAGTTCTGTACTTTAAATGAATATAAAATTTCTTTTTTATGGATATATTAGATTTATAAGAAATAATTAAACTTACTCAGAATTTGATGTTACAACATCCTTGAAAGCATATACATGCTTTGCTTCAGAGTAGACGTGAGAAGCTATCTGATAACACAAATGTAAAATGTTCAGTAAAAAACCCGTCATCACCAAGTTCATTAATAGATAAATAAATATTGAAAAATAACACTTAGGAACAAATGGAATGAATGTAAAATTCTACCTAAAGTGTATGGATTAAATATTGTTTATGGACATGTGTCAAATTGGTTAAAATTAGCCAAAATGTAGTTAGTTCAGCCGAAAAATGTTTAAATAAGAAAATAGATAAAAATGGGAAACAAGTTAGAGTAATTGTAGAGAATCCTTGTGGCAATGCTTCATATTAGACATAGAATTACCTGGAATAACTTGTAATGCTTAGCAGCTTTTAGAACATCCAGTGAGGAAGCTGAGTCGGCGAATATCGAACCCAAGCTTTTAAAAGTGATTTTCTCTATTTCTTCAGCTGTATATGGTTCTTCTTTAAGATACTTCTGTAATAGAAAAAATAAATAAATACAAGCCAAATAGAATAATTCAAGTAGATATTTCCACCTCCAGTTAATATTTTTTTGTAATCCAATACCTTAACAGCAAGGGTGGGGTCAGAAGACCCACAAGTGTCTGCATAGGATGCACATAAAACTTCTACATCTAAAAGTGTTTTTACTTTTGATATCGCATCCTCAGGCTCCATTCCAAGTTTAATACCAAGAACAAACCGAAAAGTTTCCATAAATATTAATGATGATTAAAAAGTTAAAGAGCCAATCTTTTTCAACAGAATCAACAAAAGAGTAACAGAAGTAAAAAATGTTTTTGGACTTACAGTAGCTAAACGACATTCAACAACCCGGTTGTTATACTTGGTTGCAGCAGTTACTGCTTTCTGAGATTCAGCGAGTGAATGAGCTATCACAAAAGAACAGCCAGCTGGAAGCTGCACATCTGTTGCACGGATTGGGTTGAAATCAATGAGCTCAGCAAACCCGTTTTTAGCCATAATAGATATTGCCTAGTTCAGTAAACACACATAGTTAAGTTATTACCACCAAATTGAGATACGATGTTGAGCTTCTTCAAGCTGTGATGCATCACTGAAAACGCCATCAAGGCTGAAGCAAATTGGAACCGAAATGCACCTTCAAAAATGGATTCATCATTTACCAAATTACAACAGGTTAGTGACGGATGGGTTTTCAAAGTCGAAATGTAAGCTTTCATGATCTCACCTTTGAACATCAACTAGTAATTCACCAAATCGTTTTGAAGTGTATAACAATTATTCACCAAAATCATTGCCGCTTCGCCGCCGATTCACTTCCTTTTCAACAACATCGGAAGTCAAGTTGTATGGATTAGTTTCGTGATTTGAGTTACAAGTTGTAAGAAATGTTAATCATAATTTTGAGTAAGTTGAGTTTTGCATTACAATTTATTGATTAGTGTTTAGGACTATTTAATGATTTAAATTACGTTAAGCATTCAACATTCTGTTATGTTTAGTGAATTATGTGTCTAGGCTAAAAAGATTATCATAGAATCATTTATTTACAATCAGTTTTAATATTATTTAGTTTGTTTAGTGAATTAGGTATTTTTATTTGAATTACAATATGTTCACTATTGTTGTTTGGGACTTTAGCCTTTAGGTAACCATTGACTAAGTTGTTTGAATTACATTATGTTGTTCAGTGAATTTGGTGTTCAGGTTAATGGGTTACCATTGAAGATTTAATCATAGATTTGAATTACGTATCCAATAAGAAATTATGAATTATTCAATGTAAGTTCTTCCAACAACCTCAACATATATGTTGATTTATAGTTGTTACAAATTTACAATCTTGGATTATTGGTTAATTGGATTAAGGTTATTAACAAGATATTTCTATGATTGGAGGATACTTTGATATATCTCTTTTGGTTAACATTATAAAAAAAATGATTTTCAGAAATAATTTTGATAACAAAACGTACGAAAAAGGTAAAATAAGAAAGCATGTTAATTGACCACAAAATGTTATATAACAGCTAGAAGTTAGTATCCATCTAACTCCAATTTACTCTGGTTTATTGATAAAGTACCTTATGTCACAGGATGTTGTC
>BJCM01062179.1:0-15159 GCA_018326385.1 Flaveria bidentis | reverse complement strand
TTTCAAAAATTACAATTTAAACCTTAGACTTATAAAACTAAATAAATTAAATTAATTATTTATTTTCAACAATTAAATTCATAACTACTAATAAAACTTTATAAGCTTATTAAAAGTTATTTTGTAACTTAATAAATTTTTAATAAAACTTTTCCATTTAGATATTTATACTAAAATGATTAATAAATCTTATATCTTTATGAAAAGATTTATTTCTAAATAAATTATTACAAGTCGTTTAGATTGTGAATAATTCATAATAATAATTTTCACACTTAATAGATTTAATCCATTAAAATTATTATAAAATTTTGTAATAGAACTTAAAATTTTAGTTTTAACTTGAAAATTTGCGGATGTTACATTCATCCACAAACTTCCCCTCAAGGTCAGTCCCAAGGGATTGGTTTCTTGCTTTGAGTATCTTAGAAACCTTGCAGTTAGTTATGTTGAACCTCTTGAGTATGTCTTGAACATACTTTGAGTGACTTATGAAGATTCCATCTTCAACTTGCTTCACTTGAATCCCTAGAAAAAATTGAGTTCCCCTATGCCACTCATTTCAAATCTATCCTTCATCAGCTTCTCAAATTCTTTTCAGAGCTTTGGATTAGTTAAACCAAAGATGATGTCATCTACATACACTTGAACTAGCATCAAGTCATTTCCTGTTCCTTTGATGAAGAGAGTTCCATCTATAATACCTCTTCTGTATCCATGCTTACAGAGATACTGAGATAGAGTCTCATACCACTTCCTTGGTGCTTGATGCAACCCATATAGAGACTTATCAAGCCTGCAGACATAATAAGGATGATCATGATCTGCAAAACCAGGTGGTTGTTTGACATACACCTTTTCATCAATCACCCCATAGAGAAAAGAACAATTGACGTCAAGTTGGTAGACCTTGAAATTGTTGGATGTAACAAAAGCTAAGAATATTCTAACAGCTTCTAGTCTTGCCACAGGAGCAAAAAGATCTATGTAGTCAATTCCTTCTTCTTGTGTGTATCCTTGAACAACTAGTCTTGCCTTGTTTTTAATGACAAGTCCTCTATCATCCTTCTTATTCCTAAAAACCCATTTCGTTCCTATAGTAGTCTTTTCATGAGGAAGAGGACATATGTTCTAAACCTTTTTGCCTTTTGAATTAAAGCAGCTTCTCTTGCATAGATTCAACCCAACTTCCATCCTTTAGAGCCTCATCAATCTTATTAGGCTCTATCTGAGATAAGAACAAAAGTAAAGACAAACATTTGCATCATGGGTTTGTCCTCTTCTTCTTACTCCTAAATCAACATCTCCAATGATGTTTGAGGTGGGATGAGACTTATGGATCCTTAGCTGAGGAATCACAACAAGTTGTTGAGAGAGATATAAATTAGAGAAATTTAGATCTGGCGTTAAGGTATCTCCCACCACATTAGCACACTTATCAAGTGAAACTTGATCTAATGAGTGTGTGACATCATTGATGTTGTCTTTAATAGAGTGATTGTCAGCATCAAGAAATTTTTGATCACTTTCACTACCACCATTATCTTCTATATTTGAAGTTTCTTTATTTGGTTGTTGAGCCTCTGAGTTGTAATTTGAAGGCATTTCAGATGTATCAGCTGAATTTGTCATTGTTGTGATGATAGAAACTTCATTTGCAGAGTTAGTTACAACTAGAGCTGAAGTAGTGTTACTTGAGGGTCTTCTCAGCTCAAATTTTGGATCAGGATCACATGTGGGTAAGATATCTATAGAACCTGAAACATTCTCACAAGTTTTGTTAAAACAGTTGGTAACTAAATCAAGATCAAATAGCCAATTAGGACTAAAACCATTTACACTAGTTGGGTGTTCATTGAAGGTCACATTGGCTGACTCCTCAACTATCCTGGTTCTGAGATTGTATACTCTATAAGCATTAGCTTGGGAAGAGTATCCAATGAAGTGTCTATCATCTGATTTCTCAGCAAACTTGGCAATTTGATCTTTGGTATTGGAGATGGTGCAAGGACATCCAAATGATCTGAGAAAACCAATAAAAGGTTTTCTCTTGTGATAAAGTTCATAAGGAGTCTTACCATGTGTCTTAACCATTAAAACTCTGTTCTGCACATAGCAGGCAGTGTTGACTGCATCTGCCTAGAAGGTGATGGACAACTTAGATTCAGACAGCATGGTTCTTGCAACTTTAATCAGTGTTCTGTTTCTCCTATTAGCAACACCATTTTGCTGAGGAGTCGTGGGAGCACTGTATTATCTTGTAATACCTTTTTCACACAAAATGTATTAAGGATTTCGTTTTTGAATTCAGTTTCTTGATCACATCTTATGGTGTTGGCCTTGTGATCGGATTGATTCTCAATCTTTAGGATGAAGTTCTTCAAAATCTTAGGGGTCTCATCCTTAGTTCTAAGAAAAAAGACCCAAGTGAATCTTGTAAAATTTTCTGTGATCACCAAAAAATAAGAGATCCTTCCTAGACTCATTACACTGGTGGGGCCAAAGAGATCCATATGTAACAAGTATAGGGGAGTAGTAATGGAGTTTCTTTCCTTTGGCTTGTGAGATACCTTATGTTGCTTCCCTTTCAGGCATGAAGCACAACGATCATCACTTGTAAAATCTTTCTTTGGCATTCCAGTTATCAAATCATTCTTAATTAGTTTGTTTATGTTTTTAAAGTTTACATAGCACATTCTTTTATGCCTGAGGAAAGACTCATCACTATTTGCTTTAGACAGAAAACATGAAACTTCTCCAGAGGGAGATGTTTCTTGCTAGTCCATCTTGTACATGTTCTCTTTCCTGGGGGCTCTGAGCAAGATGTGCTTATAAGGAATGACCACCATGGGCCTGAGAACAATGTACTCATGCTTAGTAAAAACATGTTATGTCTCTGATCATAAAATTGACACTCAAAATATTGTATCCAAGCTCCTTGACAAAGTTTACCTTCTCAATGGTGAGCTTACCATTTGTGTCCTTGCTCCTTCCAATATAACAACCAGCATCTCCTCCAAAAGCAACTGGTCCTCCATTAATCTTTTCAAATCTTTGGAGTAGTGAGCTATTGCTTGTCATGTGCCTGGAATAGCCACTATCAATGATCTATACATTTTTGTTTGTCTTTAGCTGTTCCTGCACAAAAGAGATAATTAGTCATGTTTTGAGGATCTTTAGTTGTTCCATACATTCTTGCGTTCGTCAAAAGAAGTTGATGGTAATGCAACAGTGATAGATCATATAGTCATGTTTTGAGGATCTTTTGTTGTTGTTGATGGAGAACTTTCAGTCACTTGGTCTTTCTTGGACTTCCACACCACCTTTGGATGCCTAGACTTGACCTTTAATACTTCAGAAGTTTTACAGATTTTGGAAGTTTTGATGACTGAACCTTCGGAAGATCTTGCTAGCACTACAAAATGCTTCAGTGCTTCGGAACCATTTCAAGAACACATGTTTCTGCCCTAGCTTTGCTGATCACAAGCTCAGCCTAGCATTCAATCAACTTGGTTATAAGATCTTTGATCTAAGTCCTGTAGTTGGTGTGTTCATGTTTAATAACTGAAATGGTTTTCTCTAAGTCCTCTATTTTCAGTTTATAATCATTTTCAGATCTTTTCCAATCAAATTTTAAAATATTCAATGACTCAAGATCAGATCTCATCTCTAAGTTGTAGGACATGTATTTATTAACTTTAGCAATACATTCAGGTGTATAGAGATGTTCCAATACATTTGCTTCATCATGGTATGCCATTAGTGCTTGGTTTGGAGATGCATCTTCCACTTGAAAACTCCAGTCAAGGCCTCCTTCTTTAATAGCAATTGTAGCTTGCTGGTTTGGCTTCTTATTCTGGGTGGATTTCTCAGTGTAGCTTGGTCTGGTTTGTGCTTGGCCACCATTTGTTCTTGGTGCGTGGCACTCCCTTGAAAAGTGGCCCATTTGGTTACACTTATAACACTTGAATTTACTTTTATCCAACCCAAACTTTCCACTGGCTGTATTACTTGGAAACTTCCTTCTTGTCCTCTTGTAGAACTTCTTGGCTCTATGAGTGAGAAGAGCCATCCGCTGGACTATTTCATTGTACTCCGGATCATCTGGATGGATACATTCAAATATTCAAGGGTGAATAGAAAGTTGCCTAAGCTTTCATCAGAAGACACAAAGGCATGTGAAGAACTTGTCTCTTGAAATGGGCTTCCTTGAGTGTAGCTTTCTTTTAGTGTCTCCGAGAAGGTGATAAAAGGACCCTTTTGTGAGTTGTCAGGGTAGCATATAAGATGATGTTGAGGTTCTAGTTTATCCTTTTCAATCACATACAAGGTTGAACTCATTTGATTTTTGGACTTACCAGATGAACCTTACATACATCTGGTATCCATTGAGAATACCATACAACTCAGTCAAAGTGAGAGTCTTAAGGTTCTCAGTCCTCTTGATAACAACACAATAATGTGTCCATTGCCTAGGAAGAGAGGTCATAAACTTCCTTATAATGTCCTTGTTTTTAAGAGTCACTCCAACATCCATTAGAGTGTCCACAATCTCAACATACCTGAAATATTGTTGAGACGTGATTTCACCTGTTTTAAAGGTGAAATTTTCAAATTGTTGCTTTAGGAGATCCTTCTTGTTCTATTTGGCTTCAGTAGAACCCTCATACATTAGTTTAAATGCATTCCACAGCTACTTAGTTGTTTTGCATTTCTTGAAACCTCCGTATACAGAGTTTGGAAGAGCAGTCTGAAGGGCTGTCATAGCTTTCTGATCAATCTCTACTCTCTTTATGTCTTCATTAGAGTAATCAGCAACAACCTTTGGAATCATACCACCTCTAGAAGCTGAGGAGGTGCTTGGTATGTAAGGTCCTGAAATAATAGATTCCCACATCCTGGAGTCTTTTGACTTGATAAAACCTTCTATTCTTTGGCACCAAGTGTCAAAGTCTTCAGGAGTGATCACTGGGGACTTTGTCATGGTTCTAGTTTTCATATCAGCTTTAGTAAGATCATCCATTTGAGATGTTAAGTAATTTTTATGTATGAGGGATCTTAAGATAGTGAGATCTTACAATCAAGAGCCTAGAATGCTCTGATACCAATTGCAGGACCGATTAAGGGTTGGTCAATTACAACACAACACACAATGAAATAAGGAGAGTTGAGTTAGAACACTTAACATATCAAATGGGGAACTAGAAACCAATCACACCTTGATACTAAGTAACACAAGTATTAGAGAGACAGAACAAGAACAATAACAATACACAAGTGTTTGGTTTTTAAGAATATTGTATATTGCTCTCAAGTTCCTTACAAGTGTTTACAAAGCATAAAAGGATTAAAGATTACAAAGGGACCTGAGATACTTTATATTACATCCTACAGTCGGTCATACTTTGAAGGCCAGCTGGATACATGATCCAGACAACAGCAAAATCAATGTAGGGTCAAAAGACAGATTGCCTTTTGACTAGTGACTATGACACGTCATAGCTCACATACTAATATATTACAAAAAGGATAAAAGTACATAAAGTAGAAAGCAACTGACTCAAGACCTCAATGTATAGTTTACCAAAAGCATGAACCTTTCACCAACTTGTAAAAGTTGGTGAGTCAAACATAGTCACAACAGAAAGGTGGTCCAACTTTATAGTAAAAGGTATATCAGATAAAGCATGTACTAAAAAGTCTTCGAAGAAATCTGTCTTCATAAACTGGCTTCGGAAGATTTGTCTCTGAAGCTTCGGAAGACTTCATGTTTGTCTTCGGAAGATATTGGTCTTGGTTTCAGAAGATTTCACACTTAGAATATTTTCTAAGGTAGAGTGTGAAACTTCCGAAGCATTATACTTCAGTACTATTGTGCATGCATGCAGGATAGACTTTGGATGTTTTGGGTTGCATCAGCCTTATATGAATCCTTACAAGGTCTTTCCATGTTGCTTAACTACAAGAACTCTGTTTGGCACATAGCATGTAGTGTTGACTGCCTCTACCCAGATTGTTAGATGCTGTTTTGAATGAGCTAACATGGTTCGAGCAGCCTCAATAAGTGTTATATTTCTCCTCTCATCAACACCATTTTGTTAAGGAGTTCTAGGAGCACTATATTGTTTGGCAATCCCTTTTGAGTTAAAGAATGAGTCAAGAACTTAATTCTTAAACTCTGTCCCATGATGACTTCTAATAATCTTAACATTGTGATCAATTTGATTTTCTATTTTAAGAATAAAAGATTTTAAAGTTTCAGTTGTTTTATCTTTAGTTCTTAAAACGAATACCGATGTGAATTTAGTAAAATCATCAACAATCACAAGGCAGTATGATTTCCTTCCAATGCTCATTATACTTATGGGAACAAATAGATCCATGCGCACTAAGTGTAATGGAGTGGTGATAGAGTTAACTTCTTTAGATTAATGAGATGCTCTATGTTGCTTTCCTTTCAGACATGCAACATAGTTATCTTTGTAGAAAAAATCATTTTTAGGCAAACTATGTACCAAGTTATTTTTAACCAATTTATTCATGGTTTTAAAATTTACATGACACATTCGTTTATGCCACAATATTGACTCATCACTATCAGCTTTAGAAGGAAAGCATGATACTTCACCCAATGGGGAAGCATTGTTCAAATCTAGCTTGTACATATCCTTTTTTTCTGGGAGATCTGAGAAGCACCCATTCCTGACGAATTGTCATCCTGGGGTTGAGGATAATGCACTCATGTTCTGTGAAAAGCATTTGGTGCTTTTGGTCACAAAATTGAGAAACACATAAAAGATTGTGTTCAAGTTACTGGACAAAGTTTACTTTATTGACCTTTAACTTGCCATTGGATATACTTCCTTTGCCAGAAATGTATCCTCCGACCTCACCTCCAAATTGAACAGGACCTCCATCTAAAGTTTGAAATTGTTTAAGAAAAGATTTGTTCCCAGTCATGTGCCTAGAGCATCCACTATCTACACTCCACATATTATCATTCTTGTCACGTGGATGTCCCTGCACATAACATGAAAAAGTTAGTTATTATTAGACACCCAAGACTTGTTGGTCTTGGACTTTTCCAATGAGGATGATATAAATGAACCAAAGTGTATGAATGAGGGTTCAATAGATGTTTGTGAAAAAGAGGTTTGGGTTGCAGCATCTTGTTTGATCTTCCATTCCATCCCTTGGTTAATCAGTGTAGATGAACTTGATTAAGCTTGGGCAGCATGGCTTACTTCTGAGGCTTCTTTCTTCTCGAAAGAAGATTTACTCATATTTTCTTCTGAAGCAGTCTTCTTTTCTGAAGGTTTCAAATGAACTCTTTTGTTCTTTTGAATTTTCTTCACCTTATCTTCTGAAGCTATTTTCCTTTCGGAAGAATGAGTTTCTTCTGAAAGCAACTTTGCTTCGGAAACATGCTTTCCTTTCTTCATCACTTGTATCATGTGATAAGGTCTAAATATGAAACCTTCCTTCCTTGACTCATTATTTCTTAACATTATTTGCATAATGTGTGCTTGCAGAATTGTAGTAACAATCTTTAGCCATGTGATTTTGCAGACCACACATTATGCATGCAATGTTAACCTTTGTGGGATGTGAAGATTGTTGTTTCTTGCACTTATTATCTTCATCAACATTCTTCTCCTTCAACTTCTGATCCTTTAGTCGGACAGGAGCACTATTACTACACTACTTTCCTAAATCAAAGTTTCCAACCACCTGGAATCCGGCTGAAATGAACACACGATTTTGCTTTGTGTTTATCTTCAGCTTGGACTCAACCACTTTCTTGGCAGTTTTTATGGCTGCCTTAGCTATTTTTCTTCTGGGTTTGGTGGTTAAGGGATGATCATCAC
This sequence comes from Flaveria bidentis, assembly GCA_018326385.1. NCBI lineage: Eukaryota > Viridiplantae > Streptophyta > Magnoliopsida > Asterales > Asteraceae > Flaveria > Flaveria bidentis. The sequence continues at coordinate 7,291 of BJCM01062179.1, read as the reverse complement.
TGGTAGGAATGGGTTGTATTACCTGGTCCTTCCCTGTGATGGTTTCCATAGTTGCATCATTCTTCAACTAATGGGGTGGTGGGTCAACAGTTGGAACCTCTTGCTCTTTAGTCCCATATCTTGGTTGTCTGATAGACTCATAAGAATGTGGTGAAGCAATTTCATTAGTTCCTAACCCTCCTTTGTTTTGATAACAAATTTTTGAGTGGGAGGATGATGCAAGAATGGATTGGAAGTTTTTCTCAGAGATGGCTATTTTTCTGGCTTGAGCCTGAGCTGTTACTAGCTGGGCTTGAGCCTCAATCAATTTGGAGATTAAATCTTTAATTTGAGTCCTATGGTTGGTATGTTCGTGTTTTAAAAAGGACACCATTTTTTCAAACTATTCAATTTTAATTTTATAGTTAGATTCAGCCCTTTTAAAATCACTTTTAAGGATATTCAAAGACTCAATATCATGTTTAATTTCCATATTATAGTCCTGATACATTTTAACTTTAGCAATGCAAAGCTAGAGTACAGAGGTGTTCAAATACCTTGCTATCATCAGTTCTAGTCATCGATGCTTGAGCAGGAGTCACATCCTGCACCATGAAGCTCTAGTCAACCTCTTGAGCAACAACAGTTTTGTGTTGTTCAGTTGACTTTCCAGTAGCTTTGGGTGTGGTAGGATGTGTGGAGGCTTGAGTGGTTTCTGGATTGGATTTGGGAGCCTTATATTCCCTAGCAAAGTGGCCTAACTGGTTATAGTTGTAACACTTCGCCTTGGTCTTGTCAAACCCAAATTTGTTGTTAGTTGGGTTTTGGGGAAATTGCTTTCTAGTTCCCTTAAAGAACTTCTTTGCTCGGTAAGTTAGCAGAGCCATCTTTGGACAATGTCCATGTACTTAACATCATCTGGGCTAAAACATTCTAGATCATCAAAGCAAAATTGAAAGTCACTAGAATGCCTATTTCCTGAGACAAAGGCACAACTATCCTGGAAGGGACTTGACTGAGCCTGTTAAGACCTTGGAGTCTCAGGAAAGGTAATGTATGGCCCAGAAGAATAAGATGGCTGCTGGAAGTAAGCCACGTACTACTGAAGTTCTTTGTCCTCTTGATAGAGTCACAGTAGAAAGTCCATTAACTTGGAAGTGCAGTCATGAACTTTCTTAAGGGATATCTTATCTCAAGTCACTCCCACATATTGAAGTGATGAAATAAGATCCATGTACCTAAAGTATAAAAGATATTATGAAATTAAAAATAAAAACTATTGAGACCAAAGTTGAAAATGATAAAAATTATTATTGAAGTGATAAAATAAGATTCATGAACCGAGGCATGAAACAAAAGAAGTTATAAAAGATAAAAAGTATTGAGACCAAAGTTGAAAATGAAAAAGGTATTATAGTTAAATGTAAAAGATGAAAACTAAAGAATTAAAAATGAAAAATACAGAAAAAACAAAATGAGATACAATCTTTAAAACATCAGATACAAACTATAATACATAACTAAGTTGATAATTAGTATTATATAAATGAAAGTAGAATGATTAAAAATGATAGAGTATATTAAAGATTTTGTATTTTGAGAACAGACAACTTGCAGATTTTGTGTTTTGAGGAAGAAAATTATATTGTGTATTTTATTCGAGAATTCTTCACACGCTTGATCCTTTTTACTAATTAGTGTTATCTTTTTAAGTTAGTTTAAAAAAATGACCAAATTACCCTTACTAACAAAAATACAAACGTGTAAAACAAACATAACATTAGGACCATTGATGTAATTATATTTACTTAGGGACTATTTGTGTAACCATCCCTCCTTCCTTTCCCCTCTTCTAGAGCGGAAGTTTAGCAAACTTTGGGGCATTCAAGCTTAATAGATCGGTCACATATGAACATTTAAGGCCAGATCTAATGGTAGTTCATTGTAACAGTGAGGTTTAGATGATGAGTTCATCATGAAACCAAGGATCAAAATGGCTACTACATGAAGAATTTAAGGTGAGTTTAGTATATCAAGGACCAAAACGGCTAAATCAAGTGCTGATGATAAGCTAATGGCGAAATCGACAACGAGAATGAGGTGACGTGCCGCTGCCACGACTCTGCCAGTGTTCGTCGACGACATTAGTGTGGGGTTAAGTTGGGAATGAGTATTTTATGTATTAAGGAGGAATAGGTATCTAATTTTTTAATTAGATTCTTATTAACCCGATTCAAATAAGGATTAAAAATATATATTTATATTATACTAATTATCAACCCTTGTATGTATAATGGTATTGTACCTTATGCATAGGGAGTTTTTCAAAAAAAATTGATTTTTCACTTTTAACATAAAAGTTTTTTATTTTTTACAATTTAACTTTTTAAATTTGACTTTCTTTACTTTTAATCCCAAACTATTTATCTTTTACAATTTAATCTCAAAACTTTATATTTTCAACTTTACTCCCTTATACTATTTCGCGGATCTTTGTTTTACGCTTTGTTCTAAGTTAAGTAACTTAACACGACACAACATGTATGTGTGATTCAATATTTTTACGTTTCACTTTACGTTTCATTCTAAATCTGCTAAGTTAACACAACACAACGTGCTTTTGTGGTTCAAGTTTTTACCTTTATTTTTCCCTCTTAAAGTGTTTGTCACAACGCACGGATCTCAGATTGAGTTAGTTATATTTTTCTATGTTTTACGTTTTAGTCTAAGTTCTTCGTATTAACACACCACGACTTCAGTGTTGGTGGTCGTTAAAGGCGGTGTAACATTTGTGTTATTTATTATGGTTTTACGCATCCGCTGCAACAAGGTTCTTATTTCTAATTATATATATTATTAGTTCCTAACATTTTTATGCATCAAGTGTTGTACCTTATGTTTAATGGGTTGTACATTTGGTTTTTTATTTTTAAACTTTTACTTTTAACCCTAATACTTTTACATCTTTTATAATTTAACCTCTATAATTTTTAACTTTCAACTTTCCATGTACTTTTCATATTTTGTAATTTTTCGTTTTACGAATTTTACGAGTTAGCACACCAATTTTTCGTTTAATGAACTTTACGAGTTAACACACCGCAACGTGCGTGTGTGGTTCAACTTAGTTCAACGCGTAACAACGCGTGGGTCTTAGATCAACTTAGTTATTAATGTTTTACATTTCACGTGCATGATTCAACGTTTTTACGTTAATTTCCATTCGGTTTTATATTTTTCGTTTTCATTTCTTTTTTTAATACGACTTCTTTCGGTATTGATGGTCGTTGACAGTGATATGACATTGATATTAGTTGACATGGTTTTACGTCACAAACGCAACACGAGGCTTAATACTAGTTCTTGGTAATGATAAACAGGCCCGAAGGCCACGAACCGGATGACGAGACCCGCAGACCGTAGCGTGGCGTTGTTTGATGCTTTCCTCTGGTATTAACGATCGTCGCACAGAATTCTATTTCCAAATCCGTGAAGATTGAAATCAAACTCTCTGCTAACCCACACAGCATCTGTAATAATAATAATTATCATTATAAATTATTATTATCATCCTGTAGATCCCTCCCTCCTCATATGGATCTTCAGTTTTTCAACCTAAAACCCTAAGAGATTTCATCCAAAATCATACCCTACGTATTCAGGAAGTTTGCAAGCCTCAAATTCAAATCGATGTTTCAGTTATAGGTTATAACATAACAACAGCTTATATACAGTTAATTAGTGCGATGGTGGTCTGCAAGTGCCGAAAGGTATGCTAATTTCCTCCTCGATGTGATTTATGCGGTTTTTATACATTACGCTAGGTTTTCTTTTAGGCAATGGACATGATTCGAGCTTTTAGCTTTAGATCAAATCGATTTACCACTGATGTGTGATGTGAGTCTGGGATCTAAGATCTCAACTCGAAAAGATGTTTAGGAATTAGGAGTGCGGAATAATTCATCAACTGCGTAATAATTCATCAAGTAGCTCTTTCAGTAATTTGTTTGATCTGCAATGTGCATAAATTTCTTGTTTATTGTTATGATCAACTAATTACTATTTACTAATCTGAGGTGGTGCTCACAGGCAACTAAGTTATACTGCTTCGTACACAAGGTCCCTGTTTGTGGAGAGTGCATATGCTTTCCAGAGCACAAAATATGCGTGGTAATTGATGCTATAATGATTCCTTGTATTCATGATGCTATAGATTTTATGTCAACTGGTTGAAACTATACTGTTGAGAGTTGATTTCACAGGTTCGTACATACTCAGAGTGGGTAATTGATGGAGAGTATGATTGGCCCCCAAGGTGTTGCCATTGCCAAGCTGTGCTTGACGAAAACAGTGACTCTCAGACGACACGGCTGGGTTGCTTGCGTATGTTAAGAAACATGCATCATTTCTTCTTTTAATCTTAAAACCCGGACTGTTGAAATTAACCATCCAATATTTATCTTTTTTTGTATATTTTTTAGATGTCATACACACAAGTTGCTTAGTTTCAAACATTAAAAGTTATCCTCCTCACACAGCTCCAGCCGGATATGTTTGTCCGGCATGTTCGACTTCGGTAAGGTTTATTTACATCCTTATGTTGTATATACATGTTATTTACTGCTTCCAAGAAGATTATAAGTCAACATCAGTAAGTTGATCAGAACCATTTACAGAGTGTTCATGGCATGACTTGTTACCAATATATGAACTTTCTTTGCAGATATGGCCTCCTAAAAGTGTTAAAGACTCGGGATCCCGTTTACATTCTCAGTTGAAGGAAGCAATTGTTCAGGTAAATTCAGTTTTAATGAACTGTGTGTTTAATAATTCGTTTTTGCTGTCAAGCAATTAGTGGTTCACTGAACTGTTGAATTTTCCCTGCATAACAAGGTTTGCTTAATCTGTATGTCAAAATCTGATTTTGTTCTTTAGCTTCTACTTGACAACTGTAAATATGTGTGGGATCCAATCAGAAACATTTTAAGTGTCATTCTTGAATTTTATAGCCTTTGGACCCGGTAGCTAATGGCGTTCATGTTCTGTTCTATAGTTACTTATATTGACCCTGTTTTTACAAGTAACATAGAGTTAAAGTAACTACTCTATTTTCAAACCAGCTAATCTTTTGGTACTTAGAAGTGTGTTTTCTGAACATACACCAGGTGTAAGTACCTTTAAAGTACTTGATATTGTTCGGAAACAGAAATATACCATGCAACAGAATTGCCTTAATCCGTGTATGTATAATATTGCAACAAATTTTGAAGATATGGTCCACCATATAATGTGTGTCAAATATTTAGTGTGTTTTAAGAAGTCAACTCTGCTTACATACAAAATTAATTTGTTCATAACTCCTTCATAGACCTGATTGTTGTATCATAGTGATTTTCTTTGGTTATGCAGACTGGAATGGAGAAGAATGTGTTTGGAAATAATCCAGTCTCATTGACAGTCAGGCCTACTTCTTCTGAGCCTTCGATAACAAAAGATGATGTAGGAAATGCTTCTGCTAAACCTTCAAACATAGATAACGTGGAAATAGATGTTCCAAATTCAGCAAATCATCTGAGAAGCCCACCTTCTGGTGTTGTGAGTACTCTTTATTTTACCTGCGTTCTTTAGTTTTACAGCATGTATGTTCATGTTCATGCACACACAACTTCGTTGCATCTCTCGACTTAGCCTCTGATGGGCCCATCCTGGTAAATTTAAGAAAACTTACCAAATGGGATTGGGTCAATAGTCACCCAAAATGTACACAAATTAAAGGTTATTAATCATTTCATTTCAAATATCAGATAATCATTGTAATTAATTTAGCTATAAATCACATGTACATTGATTGTTTGAATATTTTACGAAAAGGTAAGACAAAAAGTGTTAGTGGGTTACCCGTCCTGAACCTGGTTTGACATGTTACTCAACCCGGCCCTAACCCATTTTGACATGTTATGCAACCCGTCCCACTCGTGCATTTTGCCGCCTCTGATTTGCCATGCTTACTGACCTTTTGAGAATGGGATTCAGCCTGGTGCTACCACCAGAAAGAGTGCACAGCAAGTTGAAAGGCAAAACTCTGAGGTTTCATATTATGCAGATGACGAAGATGCTAATCGCAAGAAGTACTCGAGGAGAGGTGAGATTATTGAGTATAGGAGTCAAATTAAAATGTTGTTTTCTGCCTCTTTCAAACTGAAAAGGCATCCAAATTAAAAGACATAAGTTGTTTCGTATTAATAATTTGTATCCTATATCATACGTTTTCTTATCATATTACCCATTCCATTGTAAATAAAATAAAATCAGGTACTTATAATAGGAAATAACTTTGTTGCTGCGAATCATCTTTGCGCGTGATGCCGTGATGTTCTCTTCATTTACTCTGTAAAACATGCTACTATAACTTATAAGTAACTGGTTTTCTTTATAGGGGCTATGGAATGGGTTAATATGACATTTTTTGTGTTTTGAAACAGTAGGTATTATATAATGAGATTTTCAACCCTCAAAGGATATATATGATAATGCTCCTAGATGATATAAGGGAAACATGACGAAGACTGATATATTTATCTAGATTTGCTCCTCGTATTGGAAGATTGTTTAGCAGCTTAATATTATCTGCAGGAAGTTTTCGCAATCAATTTTTGAAGAAATTGCTACCTTTCTGGTCAAGCGCATTGCCAACTTTACCAGTTACTGCACCCCCAAGAAAAGATGCAAACACAGATGACATCCATGCGCGCCACCATAGACCATCAAGGATGGATCCAAGAAAAATACTTCTTGTCATAGCAATTATGTAAGATTTTTAACACCTTTTTATCTTTTATTGTTTTTTACTTCATTTTTATCATTCATATCGGACCTTACCAGTTGTGGCATGTTTGCATCCCTATGTATATAAAGTACTGTTGTGGCATTCCAATGTCATTAAATTCTAGAAATGTGAATTACTCATGACCTTAGTAATTGTGTAAAGTTCAAGCATCGATGAAAGGAATGACTGATGAAATTATTTGTATTGGTTGCATGCAGGGCGTGTTTAGCAACAATGGGTATTTTGTATTACAGAATTGCGCAACGTGGTTTTGGGGAGGAAGTAGCTCAAGAGGAGGAACAGTAATATGAGGATGCTTTATAGTCAATTGAATATTTTGCTTGTCTGCATTTCTTGTTATGATTTGGGTGGATCTCAGCCCCATTATGTTTTACTCTTGGACAGATTTCAAAACAACTTCTTTCTTTCTTTCTTGTTTTCCTTTTTAAAATTCATTTGCTGTTATACTTGTTTTTGTTAGTTAGT
>BJCM01062178.1:0-10901 GCA_018326385.1 Flaveria bidentis | reverse complement strand
ATCTTTTCTTTCCTTTTAATTTATAAAATCCGCGCAACCTATCTTTCAAAGTAATAAGCTTAATCATTTTTTATCAGTGAAATATACTATTGAAGTTAATCAATATAGTATGTTTTTAAATTATTATATACTACTAACACGTGCATTACACGAGTTTAATAAATAAAACATTAATATAATAAAATTTATTAATTATAAAATGATATTTTAAAATATAAAATATTAAACATTTGTTTAAAACATTATAAAGGTCTTTCAAAAAAGGTGGTAAACTTCGGTGTTCTTTAAAACAAAACTTCTTAGTCAACTAAAGTGTCTAGAATTTTACTAATTTGACTTAGAATTGTAAACGAACCAAACATTCAACGAATAGTTCGTGAACCGTTCGGTGGGAAGTCCGTTTATGTTCATTCGTTTAATAAAGGAACGAACACGAACAAAAAAATTCCATTCATTTAGTTAAATGAACGAACATGAACATAGTTTGTGTTCGTTCATTTATGTGTGTGAACATGCGATAATGTGTTTGTTAACGTTTGTTTGTATTTGTTCATTTTAAAGTTATGTCTATTAAGTACTTATTTATATTTGATGGATATTACATAATGTTTGTGATTTTAATTATAAAATCAATATATGCTGTTTGTATTTCTTTATTTTAGGAAATTTCATTTGTGTTCATGAATATTTGTGTGTTTCCTTGCCTTCGTTTATGTTCGTAAACATTTCATGAACAGATCCATTTACTTAATGAACGAACAAGAACAATAAATCTTGTTTGGCAATTGTTCGTGAACTGTTCTCAAACAAATTATTTTTTCAATGAACGTATCGCACAAAGCCATTCTCGTGAACAACTCATGAACAAATTCATTTCCTTAATGAACAAACATGAACAATGCTATGTTCGTGTTCTTTCGATACGTTTACAACACAACACTAATTTGATGAGACACTCGAACCACCATAGGCCAACCATGCATGAAAGGTATTTTGAGAAACTCTATCTTTTAAGTTTTAAACAAACATTATTCTCAAATTCAAACCAAAGTAAAACACATGTATGCTCTAACTATATCACAACTCTTTCAATACTCCATTACACCTTAAACCTTTTCAATTTTATTTGTTGATTCTCATTGTTTCGACTATTTAGGTGGTTATGTTTTTCCAAAATATAGTTTTTTCATTAGCATTGCACAATTTTAATATTTTGACTTTTATTCATCACATTTAAAAAAAACATGTACACATACTCAAGTAGTGTTTTTAGTAACAGTCATTTTGTAGTTATAAACTTAACTGGCAACAAATAAGCACTTAATGTCATCAGCAAACATTTTAAGTGATCTGCTTTACAATTATATTAATTATCCTAGAAAATCTAAGAATTATTGTTAAAAAACACTAAATAGAAAATTAGAGAATTAATAACGGTTTGTAAAGAAACCTTTATCAAGTCTGTACACAAACAAAAATGTGTAAACAAATGTTTTTTGGTGTATTTATTTAACTCATTAACAAAAGCAATAAAAGCTATAACAGAAGATTGACAAAACATATTAAAATCATCTTTGATGTGTCTCCTAATTGCCCTCAACATGAATACATAAGCATGAATAGCAAATATACAACTTATTTGATAAAAACCGCATAACAAACACCGGTCCATGAAACATGGTGCAAGCTTCACTTGGTCCATCGGTGAAAGAAGTCTTTACACCTGTTAATCCTTTTCTGCAGCTGAAGAAGCCCGTATAAAAGAGCCTCAACTGTCGGGGGGCAACCAGGGACATAAATGTCAAATGTTATAATCTATCGCAACCCCTAACAACAGAATACGAGTAGTGGTAGTATCCACCGCTATTTGTGTAGCTTCCCATTGGTATCACCCACCTTGGCTCGGGCATCTGGTCATACACCCTGCAACAATGATTAGTGGATGCACCAATTCAAGCCAACAACTTTAACGGTTATCTTTCAACAAAAAATCTATCTGGCGAATGACATTACGTCGAGTTCAATCCAAGGCGCACCTTGCCTTTTTCAGGTAGCTTTATTACGCCTAATCAGCTAGGGGGCCATTGGTCATAGCTGAAATTCGTCAAAGGAAAATAAATAATAATAAAATGGAAACCACCTAAATGACTACTCAAAACAACATACTTTTTTGGTTGAGCTGATGGAGACCATTCAAGAATCCTAACTTATCCCCCGGATCTCACTAATAAAGAAAACGTCAAGACATAACTTAAAGTGCGAAATCCCCTCCTACTACAGGGATTGGAAATTGCAGGGTATCCGAAAAGTCATTCACCATGAGTTTCTACCATCTTGCACCTATATTTTAACCGATTTAAGTACATAAATAGCCCGTACAACCTAAAAAGTTATATGTACAACACTTGAATTCCTTATGCACCTGCCCACACCTTTACGCCTCGTGCCTAGGGCTCAAACGCTTTTTCTAAAACCCAGGTCGATACCAATTGCCTATGGCCCAACTAATTCCTATCAGCCTCTACACCAAGGTTGCATCATATGTCCAAATGTTAAATACAGATCCAACATAAACAATATACAATCTATAACCACGAAAACCTACAAAATCTCTAACTTCCACAACCTACTATGGGGAGATGGATGGGTCATATGTAGGCATTATTTATTTTTAATTATATGTTTTTAAGGCTTAATATATGCCTAACAAACTCATATTTAAAGTATAAATATTTCAGGAGATCACGAGTTAAATGATGTCATTTTAACTAATCTTGAAACCGACAAGTGTCTAAAATATTTATTAAAAGTAAAAGTGAAGTTTAAATATAAAAACATCAAAATGTAAATCAACGTTAAGTTAAATATGTGATTAGATCTATGATGATCTATTATTAAAAGATGTATTTTAATGTGAGTGCAAGAGTTTGCGCAAGGGAAAAAGGGCAGTGTTTTGGCTGAACCAATAAAGAATTTAAACCATTAAGAGATCTGAACAATTAATAGTTAGTATATCGTTTAATTATTCAAATACATATGTTTGACTAATTCAGATAAGAGGTATTAACCATTTATACTCAGTATAATGTTTAACTATTCAGAGGCAAATGTATGAACCATTCAGACATTTACTCGCGAAACAAACTGTCTTAACCATTAAGTGTTAAACCATTCAGACATCTGAAACATTAATAGCATGAAACAAGCAGCCCCTAACACACAAGTGGGAGTGAATGAAGGCCGTACTTTTGAAGAGTATGGGCCATCTTATATGTGAGAGTACAAGCAACAATCATACAATCAAGTTGCCTAGGGCTTGGCTTGAAAATAATCCCAAATCTATACAGTATGCATCATTTCGATGGCAAAACAAGCGAGGCCGAAAGTCATGGGCCGGATGGACCCAAGACGGACCCAATTCATCATATCGTTGACCTTCGAGATCACAAACTCCACCGCATTGGATAGATTTTGGGGAGAATTCGTTGGTGCTGGAGCTGGGTGGGAGTAGGGCGCCGAAGAGGAGAAGGCATTGAATATTCAGTGAGCCAAACCGATTTGTAACCCGAACCGGTTTGAAAAAAAAACGGTTTCACCACATGACAAGAAAACCGGTTCAGTTTAAAACCCAAACCGGTTTGGTGGAAAAAAACGAGTTTGTGCATGTTTGGGTTTGCTTATTATTAGACTACTTTTGACTTATTAACTTTTAAAAAATTGAAAAGTTAAAATAAGTGTTTGTTAAACCCAATAGCACTTTCGAAAAGTAAATTTTAAAATAACTTTTCAAACTAACATTTCATATAGTGTAAAAAAATTATTTTAAAAACTTTTTATAGTCTAATTTTCTATTATATTTCTCTACTACATCCTATTAACTCTCCACAATTTTAAAAATGTGTTCTTTTTGTCATTTTACAACGTATTAGTTTATAAGCTAATTCAAATATTAAAAAAAAACTTTTTTTTGAAAATTTACAAGTTGATAAATTATTTTTGTAAAAGCTTATTTTTAATCAAAATAAACAATCCCAAACATAGCATTTGTACACCTATAGATATAGGTGCGACAATTTGGCTGACGTATTATTTTAAAACTAGTTTGTTCCCCCGCGCTACGCGACGGGAATTAGGTCATTTTTTTAAAGCTACGTTATGTTACTTTGGTCGTTATTGGTTTGGCTCGGCTCATTGGAAGTCATAAAAGCGAATACCGATGCTAGTTTTGCTAAAACAGATAGCGGAAATAATGATGTTCACTTATAATCCGTTTGTTTCGTCCTGGTACCGCAATGGTGCCTAAACTCACTATAGCTTAGGATACCAAAAATACTCAATTTTAAATATGAAAATGTTTAAATAATACCAACACGTCAATGTTTTTGGCTCATATTTGTTTTGATTCATTATGATACCGCACAAAGGTAATCATTCTCACTGTATCATGCGATGCAAAAAAAACTCGATTTTTGATCCAATATAATTATCAAAAGATAATTATATTGGATCGTTGAAAAAAAATAATGACACTTGTGTATTCTATCTAAGAAAGTCCATGTACGAAAGTTATTACAAATAAACGAAATTATTATAAATTAAAACGGATTGAAAGCGTAAATTATATATAGTATGAAAATTATAAAATATTAAAAATTAATGGACAACGTTAGAAGTTCTTAAAGCTTACCATCAAACGCTATGAGTTTTAAAGTATATACACTACTTGCATATCGTTTTTGTGTTCTTAAATCACATTGTTTGGAAGAGCACCACTTTGACATTTAAAAAATAAGATAAACAAAAAGTTGGGAGACCAAAAAAGCAGCTCTATCAAACCTTTGTGGTTAAACGGAAAAAAACTAAAAAGTAAACTGTAGCAATTATGTTACTACATAGCGAAAACATAACTCGTAAATAAAAATTTTAAGATTGATACAAATTTTGTTAGTATGGTTGGTTCCAGATATCCATTTTAATCTATTAGGCCTTTTATTTATTTATTGTCATTCAAGTTCAACATCGGAGAGGCTAAATACTTAATTACCAAACAATATAAAAGCTGGAGAACATCTTTGCCGTGCAAAAAAATATATAATAGTTGGGGGGATATCTATGTAATATACTCAGAAAAACAGAAAAAAATTTAAAAAAAAAACAATTATACAAAAGCTCCAGATCGTTAATTTCATATTCCTCTTTTTCTCGATTTATCTTCTAGGTCTATCACCTCCATGATACATAATAGTGGTGGACTGGTGGCGGTGGTGCTGGTAAGGTGGTTGCTGATAAGGGAATGACCGGAAGACCGACGATAGCCACTGCTGCATTAATGGTGGTGGAGGCATGATTTTGTTATTACAATGAAAAAATCTTCGAAATCTTTAGAACTTTGAACATTATTCATGTTCATGAGTTCGTATTTTACTCTCATAAAGAAGATAAGGGAGTGAGGACATAAAACTCATATTCTTTAAATTTCTTTACAACCTCCGACCCATCTTTTTGGCAACCCACCCTTAACTCATGTTCATAAAACTTTTTTTTTTTTCAGAAGCCAAGATAGATGAAGGCTTGTAAAAAATGATTTTTTAAGCATTTGCTTACATGCTTCTGATGGAATCAATTGATCGATTATTAACAAATCAGAAAGAAACTTTTTATTAACAACCAATTTACACTAAAAACCCTTACAATTACAAACAATTACAAATGTACCCCTTAACAGTCAACACAATTGACAAATTGTCTTATCTACAAACCATAAAGAATGGAATAAACCAACATTCTCCCCTCTTAATTCCAATTCTTTTCAGCCAAATCTTCAACTCCCAACATTTTCCTCATCTCGGCAAATTTCATCCTAGGAAGAGGTTTAGTAAAAATATCACTCTTTTGTAGATTTCCACACACAAAATCCACTTGAACCTTGTTCTTCTCTATACAATCTCTAAGGAAATATTACTTAGGTTCAATGTGTTTAGATCTGCCATGGAAGACAGGATCCTTCATCAAAGCTAATGCAGACTTATTATCCACTTTCAAAACAACTACCTCTTGATCACAACCAATTACCTCACTAATCAAGCCTTGTAACCATATAGCCTGACAAGCTGTTGTGGTTGCCGCCATAAACTCAGCCTCACAACTAGACAATGTAGCAGTCTGCTGCTTCTGTGAGCTCCATGAGATAGGACTATTATTGTAAAAGAATACATTCCCAGATGTACATTTGCCATCTCCATCCCCTGCAACATAATTGCTATCACTATACCCAACTAGGCCATTACCCTTTAACCTACTACACATGATACCATAATGCAATATGCCTTTGACATATCTGATTACATGCTTGACTGCCTTCATATGCTCTAGTTTAGGACTTTGCATAAACCTACTCAAATATCCAACTGCATACATAAGATCTGGCCTGGTGTGTGTGAGGTACCTTAAAGATCCAATCAACTTTCTGTACTCAGTCACATCAGCATCCACACCTTAGCTCAAAGATCCCAGCTTTAATCCTAGTTCTATGGGAATCTTTGTGTCATTACACTCTTCCAAACCTGCTATGCTTAAAATCTTCCGAGCATACTTTGATTGCTTTACAAACATGCCTTTCTTCCTCTGACTCACTTCAATACCTAGAAAATAACTAAGCAGCCCAAGATCAGTCATTTCAAATTTAATTTTGATTTCTTGTTTAAACTTCTCCACTTCATCTAGATCACTTCCAGCCACTATCATGTCATCAACATAGACACCTACTACTAATCTTGCACCCTGACTAGATCTCAGATAGACTGCAGCTTCCCTTTGACATCTGTCAAACTTCAAGTTCCTCATAACCTCATCAAGACACTTATTCCAAGTTCTTGGTGCATGTTTCAGACCATAAAGGGACTTATACAACTTATACACCTTTTGTTCAGAACCCTTTAATTACTTCAAATCCTTGAGGCTGAGTTACATATACATCCTCCTTCAACACTCCATTCAAAAATGCTGCTTTGACATCTAAATGATGCACCTTCCAGTTTAACCTTGCAGTTACAGCAAGGATTACTCTAATTGTTTCCATTCGTGCCACAGGCGCAAATACATCTTCAAAATCAACTTCATATTGCTGCACATACCCCTTAGCTACCAATCTAGCCTTATGTCTAACACCTGTTGCATCCTTTTTTACCTTATACAACAACTTCAGGCCAATAGGTTTCACACCAGTAGGTAGCTCCACTAATGTCCAAGTGTTGTTTCTCTTAATGGCCTTCATTTCTTCATCCATTGCATGTCTCCAAGCCTCACTGGACACTACTTCCTCAAATTTCAATAATGAGACATCATCAACTAGTAGTAAATCTTCTTTTACTTCTTTATTGCTACTTATGTTTGCTTCAAGTGGCTTAGATACTACAAAATCATTATATCTTGCAGGTAATACCACTTGCCTTCCTGATCTTCTCAGAGGTTGATGTGATTGCACACTACCTTGAACAGATGATCCCTTTCCTTGAGAACTTCCCTCTTTATGTGAATGTTCATATGGTTTCACTGGTTCAACATCCTTAGGGTTTCTATTCAGACTTTCATTTTCAACTTCAAACTCAAACCAATAGGACCTATTGTTTTTCCCTTCGGAATTGTAGTTTGACCAATCCTATTTCTGAGACTCCTCAAACTGTACATCTCTTGCTATCACCAACCTTTTGTTCTTAGGATTAAAAAATCTTTCACCTTTTGTTCCTTCTTCTGGTCCTAGATAGATCATGGGTATACTTCTGTCTACAAGTTTTGTAGTATGAGGATGTGCTACTTTCACATGTGCAACACATCCAAATACCCTAAGGTGACTCACATTTGGCTTCCTACCTTTTAGACTTTCATAAGGGGTCTTCCCTTGAAGGGGTTTTGAAGCTAACCTGTTCAAAACATAGACTGAATGTCCACAGCCTCTGCCCATAGATTTTGTGGAAGATCCATAGCCTTCAACATACTTCTAGTCGTATCTAACACAGTTCTATTTCTCTTTTCCACCATACCATTGTGTTGAGGAGTGTACGGGGCAGTTAGTTGCCTTCTTATCCCATGATCCTATAGAACTGAGTGAAATCTCCTGAGGTGAACTCCCCTCCACGGTCAGTTCTTATACATTTAATTTTTAGACCAAACTCATTTTCAACTAACTTTTTGAATTTTTTGAACATATCAAGGGCACTATCTTTTGATCTAAGAATGTATACCCACATGTACCTTGTATAATCATCTACTAGCAGCATGAAGTACCTATTCCCAGCTTGTGTTTTAGGTGCGATAGGGCCACACAAGTCCATGCTAATCAACTCTAGAGGAGATCCAGACTTGAACTTAGCCTCAGCTGGAAATGGACTTCTGCTGAATTTTGCTGCAATGCAGGCTTCACATAGTTTGAGGGGTTTTTAACATATTGGCAGACCTTTCACTACTCCTTTTGAGGCCATACTCTTCATTGCATCAAAACTGATATGGCCTAGCCTTCCATGCCACTTCCAGGCTTCATCATCCAACTGTGCTTGAAAGCACATTGGAGAGGATGTATTGAGGTCAATCTTGTATAGCTTGTTTATTGATCTTTCCACTTTCAACAACAGGCTTCCAGATTTCTCATACATCCAAAAATAATCACCTTTCATTCTTACTTCACAGCCACACTCAGTGGCTTGACCCAAACTCAGAATATTATTTCCGAGCATGGGAATGTAATAAACATCAGCTAGGATCCTTTGTTCCCCATTCTTACAGTCCAGGACAATTGAGCCCCTTCCTTCAATTATTACATTTGACCCATCCCCAAATTTCACTTTGCCACTAAAATTCTTGTCTAAACTAGAGAAGACATGCATGTTACCTGTCGTGTGATTTGAGGCACCATTGTCCAGATACCAGGTGTTCTCATTAACAGGTTCATTGGAGAATTTTGAAGGGATCACATTTTCTTCATTCAAGTAAACTATTTCCTTTCGTCTTTCTTCAACTACAACCATCAATAGGGTGGGTTCAGCATCATATTGGGTTAGGTTGGCCTCCTGGTTGGTATTCTTTTGTGGTCATTCAGATGCATAATGCCCTAGTTCATCACATTTGAAACACTTTATCCTTGACTTATCTTTCGGCTTCTTGTCCCCTCTAGGCGTTTCTTTGCTTTGATCATGACTCGAATTCCTTGGTCTGTTGGTCCAGCCTCTCCCTCTACTGGGCCTTCCCCCTGCCTCTCTTTGAAGCCTTTTGCCCTAGCCTTGTGATCAGATTCTTTGCATCTTGATTGCCATTCTGCGTAAGAAAGGAGTAGTTGATCACCTTTCTCTTGAGAAGCTCTTCCTTTGCTGCTTGTTCTTTCTTCGAAGGCTTTTAATCTGCCAATTGCTTCAGCTAGTGACATGGCATCAAGATCAACGAATTGTTCAATGGAGGCGACTATTTGAATGTATCTTTCGGGTGCTGCACTCATAAGTTTCTTGACTAGTGTTGCTTCTTGGAATGGTTCTCCTAACTGAGTTGCATTTGTTGCAATGGCACTTAGTTTTCCTACAAATTCATCTATTCCTTCCCCTTATTTCATTATGAGTTTTTCGAACTCATTTCTAAGTGAGGCCATTCTTGCTATCTTTACCCGATCAATGCCCACGAATCTTACTTTCATGGCTTCCCACACTTCTTTTGTTGTCTTCATGCTGGCCACTTGTAAGATCATATCCTCCGGCATTGCTTGGTACAAATAAGCAATTGCCTGATTATTCTTCTTCAGATCCACAGGAGTGTCGGGTGCAGGTTCGATCGCATCCCACAATCCATGTACATTGAATATCGCCTTCAATTTGATTGCCCAGATGGAGTAGTTTGTCGTTGTGAGGGTTGGGCACTGGAGGGGTATCGAGGCTTCTTTGATCGTGACGACCTGGTTCTGTAGGGCTTGGTTATTGTTCGTTGACGAACTTGTCTTGTCTGTGTTCACCATCTTCGTCTTCTTCCTTCGGTATTCGGTGCCAAACCTCTTATCTGAATCCAGTCCTTTGGATTGGTCAGATGTTTGATTCGATCCTTCGAATCAGTCTTCGGATCACCAAGTTCTTTACTGCTCGAGACGTTCGATCAAATTTTCAACACGATTCAATCCTTCGAACTTGTGCTGAAGATTCAGTTCAAATCTTCCGTGGCTCTGATACCAATTGATGGAATCAATTGATCGATTATAAACAAGAATTACACACGAACTACTCAAGAACAAATCAGAAAGAAACTTTTTATTAATGAATGCATGGTGGTACCTACTAATCCCACCATCCTAAGTCTTCTAAAATGCTAAGATCATAATCGGCGAGGTGCTGGAAGGCCAACGACGACAGGCCAACATGGTTAGAACCCTAGAAAACAATTGATTGATTAACTATAAATTTTAATGTAATACTTTCTGTAGATTTTCAAAAAGAAAATGATATAGGTGGCGATTGAAGATGACATCAAACTGAAGAACAAAGATCGGTTTGGGAGGATGAACTCGAGAGTGTGAAGGGGGAAGTGGCGTCTAGGGTTTGTGGAGGGTCATTCATCTAGGTAGGATTTGGATATTATATTACTTATTGGTTCATCGTGGTCACTCAAAGGCCGCATCACAAGTTTAGAGTTATTTGGGTCCATTATGATTGGGTGTTGACCCATGCAAATAACCCGTTAACACACTAGCACATGTTCATGTAAGTTCCACCCCATCAATTATTATTAATATTATTATATTATTTTAATATTATTGATATTATTGTTGGTATTACTATTGCCATTATTATTAATTACTATTAATTATTTCCCATTTTAATTAACCATGTTCTGCTTTATATTTATATATATATATATATATATATATATATATA
>BJCM01062176.1:0-10676 GCA_018326385.1 Flaveria bidentis | reverse complement strand
CACACTATAGGAATGTCCTCCATTCTTCTTTCCTCCACTTGCTTATCAGTTACAAGTGCTAGAATAGCTACACGACCCTTTCGTAGTAACTTTTGAGCTTTCATGAATGAGATGATGACTATGACAGCACCACTCCTATCACCTCTAACTGTAAGGATCTTATCATCAACAGGGATTCGTATGATCTTCTCATGACAAATAACTTCTGCTTGCTTGCTAGAGAGCCAATCCATGCCTATCATCTCAGTCACAACCTTCTATCATCTCAGAAATCCTGGTAGACTTACCTATGGTAGTTTCTACATTAAAAGGCTTATCTATACTCCTGCTAGTAACAACCTTTGACGATCTACCACCGGCCATCCTCTAACATGCTATAAGATTCAAAGACTAACACACTCATTCAAAGTAATAGCTTAGTTTATGTCAAGTATAGTAAGTCCCTAATTAAAGTGACCAATTATGATTTGCCACTTACTTAAATCTTCATACTCCAAGCATTTCCTATCCTGACTACATCAGTATCTAAATCTTATAAAGGCACACAGATCAAATAACATGCGCACATAAAATCGGTTAATATTAAAGAAAATAACTAATGGCACACAACTACTCAGAGTTGCATCACTACCCTTTGTCCCATTCTCAGTTTAAGTTTAGGTTTCTTTTGAAAATTTTAATCCGCTTCACTTAAACGTTGGCTCTGATACCAACTTGTAAGGCCTCGTTCTTGGGACGCTCACAGCTGGTCCATCATTGCACACAAAAAACATATAAGTTACATTTACCATTTCTAAAACATTGCAGCTAAATAAATTTAAAACCATGTCATATCATTATAATTTCTTTTGCAAAATAATACATCATTGACTAATTAAAAAATATAACTCGTTGCATTACATCACAAAAACATTATCGTTATACAAAATGGATGCCACCCAAAATAAGCCAAGTAGCCGCCCGTGCCGTCCTCAACAACCAATTGCCTGTCAACTGGAAAACACATAAAAGTCAGTGTTGCTGAGTGAGTTCTAGTTTTAAAATAAAATATATTTTACTTTCGTTCAAAACCGTTCTTTACTTTCATACGTGATCATGCATCATACACATAAATAATATCATTTTTATCTCATCATTATTCGTTAATTTTAATTCATTCATCATCTTACGTCATCGTTATCATTCGTTATCTTCCTTTCCATACCTTACGTATATTCATCATTAACTTCTTTACATTCTGAACCAATGCCATGTGATATACCCCACCGTCATGCATAAAGTGGGTACTAGGCCGAGGTCTATAAATAGACCCCCATAAATTGTGCCCAGTGGCCTGACCACAGTACCGGGATAAGCTACAAGTGTCCCATACATATGGTCAATCATAATGATTAGAACCCAAAGTGCATACTTCCGGGGTAGCTAACCCACACACCATTAAGCTAACACCCTTCATTAGATGTAGATCTCCATACAAGGCTTGCAAGACTTTCTTTACTTTCCTTTCATTAATGCATGCATTCTTTCATTCATTACGTTCCTCTTTTCATTATCTTCCACTTTACATTACATAATACTTTCATTTACATTCATAACCATACCATGTAAAGCCACGGAAAAATAAACGTACATAATAAGGAACATAACAGAAACATAACCATACCATACATAGCATCACCATACACATCATATACAACATCATAAAGTCAACTTACATCACCGCCGGGAACATCCCAAGTCAAAGCCTACACTTAACATTATCCCCAAAATTCAAAAAAAAATTCTAAGTCTTAGGCGCATGGGCACTATGCAGGCATATGGCCTTCTGGGTGCATCGGGAACACTTAGGCGCATGGGAAATTTCTTGGCACATGGTCGTTATACGGGCGCATGGCCAACTATTTAGGCGCATGGCCTGACTTAGGCGCCTAGGAACACTTAACCAATTATAGGCAAAATCCTAGGTGCATGGACACTATTGGGGCGCCTGAGTTTTAGGCGCATAGGGAAAACGCTTAGGAGTCTAAGCACTTAGGCGCATGGACCACTGTTCAGGCGCATGGGTAACTAACTTACCATAATTCATCAGAATTCACACCCGAATTCAATTCCAACATGCTCTAAGCTTAGTTCTAACATACTAAACATCATAACAAGAACAAAACATAGTCATAGCATCATAATCACACAAAATCATAACCAACCCACACATACACACACACACACACTGGTATAAAACCCATATTCATAAAAACATTCACACATGCATATCCAGCCTCAAAATCAGTTAAAACATACAAAAAGAGGGTTCTAGAACTCACCTTAGCAACCTTTGGGTATGACTTCCTTCAAACCCATTTGCAATTGGGTTCGAACACCAAAAACCACAAAAACACAAACCCGAACACACATAAACACACATAAGCATATAACTGAGGCATAGGCCGACCAAGAACAAACCAAAACAAAGAATTCTTACCTTGAATTCAGTCTTCTTCAACTTCTCCCTAAAACCGGAAGCTCTTCATTCTCTCTCTAGAAATCTGAATAGGAAAGGTGTTGTGTAGACACAAGGGCGGCCATACCGCCTTCTACACCAACTTTTGAAACTTTTGTCCTCGAAACCTATTATTCTTTCCTCTTGTTCATTTTAAAATTTTCTTTTATTCTTTCCTCTTATCTATTAAAAATATCTGAGTGTTACAAGTCCACTCCCCTTATGTGGGTTTCGTCCCCAAAACCTATTATTCCTCAAACAAATGTGGTTAATGTTGCCTCATCTCTTCTTCAATCTCCCACGTGGACTCAGATCCCTTCATGTACTTCCACTTTACACGCATAAGTGCAACCACTTTATTCCTTAACCTCTTCTCCTTACGATCAATTATCGCCACTGGTTGCTCCATGTAATTGAGCCTTTCATCAACTTCGATATCCTCCAGTTGTAAAATCATATCCTTGTCACCTAAACACTTTCTCAGATGAGATACATGGAATGTTGGTTGAATTTCACTTAACTCATCGGGTAACTCCAACCTATAGGCCACCTCTCCTACTCGAGTAATGATTTGAAAAGACCCTATGTATCTCGGGCTCAACTTGCCCCGCTTCCTGAACCGAATGATACCATTACAAGGTGAGACTTTCAACATAACTCTATCACCCACCTAGAACTCAATCGATCTACGTCTCTTATCGACATACGACTTCTGCCTATCTTTGGCTGCTTCATAATGGCTTTGATCTTTTTGAGCTTCTCAGTCATAACCTCAATCACCTTAATACTTTCCAACTCCTTCTGACCAATATCACCCCAACAAATGGGTATTCTACATCTCCTACTGTATAGCATCTCATAAGAGGGCATGCCAATGTTGGCATGGTAGCTGTTGTTATATGAGACCTCGGCTAACGGTAAGTGGTCATCCCAACTTCTTCCAAAGTGTATGAAGCATGCTCGAAGCATATCTTCAACCATCTGAATAGTCCTTTCCGACTAACCATCCATCTGAGGATGATAAGCCGTGCTAATATGTAACCTCGTCCCCATCGCATCATGGAATTTCTTCCCAAATTTAGATATAAACCGGGTGTCACGATCAGACACAATAGACACCGGCACACCATGACGAGTTGCAATCTCTTTAATGAACAGATCCACCAACCTCTCAGATGAATATGTCTCACGAATCGGTAGGAAGTGAGCACTATTCGTCAAACGATCAGCTATCACCCATATAACATCATACCCTTTCGTGGTACACGGTAGCTTCGTGATAAAGTCCATAATGATATGCTCCCACTTCCACTCCAGTATATCCAATGGTTGGATCTTTCCTTACGGCTTCTGATGCTCGGCCTTCACTTGCAAGCAAGTAAGGCACTTACTCACATACTCCGCTACATCGCGCTTCATACCCAGCCACCAATAATCTTTTTTCGTATCTTGATAAATCATTATAGCACCGGGATGAATAGAGTATCGAGTCTTATGAGCTTCATCCATTATCTTCCCACATAGTGAGAAATCCACATCCATCTGACTCGAGTTCTAACACCATGTGTGTTTTCACCAAACTCCACGACTAGACCTCTCATCCTTTCAGAGTTAAGGCGATCTTCTTTCAATGCCTCCTCTTGAAACTCCTTGACCTGTGTCATCACATCAGAGGTCATAATCAACTGATAAGCCTTCACCCGAATAGGCTCGGGTCTCTCCTTTTGGATAAAGGAATCTCCACCACATTGGCCTTGCCTGGAAGGTAATGGATCTCATAATCATAATCCTTTATGAGCTCCAACCATCTCCTCTGCCTCATGTTCAGATCTTTCTACTCAAAGAAGTACTTCAAGCTCTTGTGGTCCATGAAGATGGTGCACTTCATCCCTTATATGTAGTGCCTCCTAATATTTAGTGCAAAGACCACAGTTGCTAACTCTAACTCATGAGTAGGGTAGTTGACCTCATGAACTTTCAACTATCGGGATGAGTATGCTATAACCTATCCTCGCTGTATCAACACGTAACCCAACCCGCAGTAAGAATCATCTGAATAAACCACCAAATCCTTGCTTCCCTCGGGTAAAGACAAGAGAAGAGCCTGAGTCAACCTTGCCTTTAACTCCTCAAAATACTTATCTTTAGCTTGACTCCATACAAACTTTACATCCATGCAAGTAAAGTTAGTCAACGGAGAAGCTATCTTGGAGAAGTTTTGAATGAATCTCCTATAATAGCCCGCCAAACCCAAGAAACTACGAATCTCAGTTGGCGTCTTTGGAGACTTCCATTGCATCATTGCCTCCACCTTTGTCGGGTCCATAATAATCCCCTCGGAATTCACCACATGACCTAAAAACTGAACTTCGCGCAACCAAAACATACACTTGGAGAACTTGGCATACGACTTCTCCTTTCTCAACATCTCAAACACCTCGTGAATGTGACCGACATGCTCGTCTTCACTCTTTGAATAAATCAAGATATCGTCGACAAATACAATTACTGATTTTTCCAACATAAGCCGACACACTCGATTCATCAAGTCCATAAAAGAAGCGGACACATTGGTTAAACCAAAGGATATAATGAGAAACTCGCAGTGTCCATAACGCGTTCGAAAATCTGTTTTAGGAATATCTTGCTCCTTCACCTTCAGTTTATGGTAACCAGATCGAAGGTCTATCCTCGATAACCAACTTGCACCTTGGAGCTGATCGAACAAGTCAGCAATCCTCGGTAATGGATATTGATTCTTCACCGTTAGCTTATTCAGCTCACTGTAGTCAATACACATCCTCATACTACCATCTTTCTTCTTCACAAACAAGACTGGAGCACCCCATGGAAAGATACTCGGTATAATGAAAACTTTATCAAGGAACTCCTGCAGTTGCTCCATCAGTTCCTTCATCTCGGTCGGAGCCAACCGATATTGTGCCTTAGTAACAGGTTGGGCACCCGGTATCAAGTCAATCTGGAACCCGATTTTGCGGTTCGGTGGCACACCTAGTAAATTCTCTAGAAACACATCTGGGAACTCGCACACAACCGGTACATCAGACAGTTGTGGTGTTGGCGTGTCCACATACTTCATGTACGCCAAGTAGGCATTACATCCATGCCTCAAGCACTTTCCCACCACCGCCATCGATATCACCTTCGGAATCATAGTGTCTCGATCACCATCAGGCACTGTTAATCGGATCATCTTCTTGCGACACACAATGTTCGCCTCGTAGTCTGCCAACCAATCTTTTCCTAGGACTACATCAAATCCGCCTAAGATCATCGCAAACAATCTAGTAGGGAACTTATGACCTTCTAGTTCTATTTCACAACCTTCTATCATCTCAAAAATTCTTGTGGACTTACCTATGGTAGTTTCTATATTAAAGGGCTTATCTATACTCCTGCTACTAACAGGCAATTCTTGTCACAACCACCTTTCTTGCATTCCTGACTCATGTGGCCTTCTCCACCACAATTAAAACATCTAACCACACGACAATCCTTGGCAATATGCACCGTCCTTCAACACTTGAAGAATACATTCGATCCCCACCTACATTCTACAATATGTTCCCTTCCATATTTTCCACACTTCCTCGACCCCGAACCAGATGTGACCACATGTCGGTCATCCACCTATGCACCTTTGTTTTTTGTCGGGGCACCATCCCATCCAAACCTCTTCCTCCTCCAATTCTTGTCACAACCACCTTTCTTGCTCACCTCATCACCACCACCTCCCTTTCATCGTACAGCCTACCTACCAACTCAACCACCGACCTAAATATACTCGGTCGGACGACTATCATGTGTCTATGGATATCCGTCGGCAACCCTTGGATGTATCTTAATCTTCCGTTGCAGAGGCGTCACCTGATCCGGAACCAGTCATGCCGCCTCATTAAACTTGGTGATGTATTGCTAATGCATCATTGTTCCTGCCTCCAACTGCAGGAACTCCCTTTCCACCTTGTCCAACTCTCAGTGAGGACAAAACTCCTCAATCACCAGCTTCTTCAACTCCGGACATCTCATTCTTCCAATTTCCCGACTACCCTCGGCTTGGACGATATCATCCCACCAACACAGATCGAGTCCATAAATGAGTAGGTAACAAACTTCACTTTTTGATCTTCCCTGCACTCGCTGATCTCAAGCACTACCTCCATCTCTCACACCCAGCAATGGGCAGCAACAGTAATGCCATTGCCATCGAATGTTGTGGGCTAGCATCTTTGGAAAGCCCTATAATTGCAGCCTCGTGCTACCTCAGGAATAGGCTCTTCTTCCTCCTTCTCGTTAGTTGAGACAATCGTCTTAGTCTCCGGTTGTTCTCTCCCTCCTGAGGACCTGTTTCTCTCCTTCCTTTATCCTTCTCGAATAAGTTTGATCACTTCAGTCACCACAGACGGTAGGATCGTCTGCATGACCGGATGAACCTCTTCCACCACAGCCTCCTTCACCGAGGCCCTCAGGTTAGCACTCTTATTACCACCCTTTGGGTGAGGGGTCTCATGCTCTTCATGAGCTACCTCTTCAGCTAAAGGCCTTCCACTCGTGACCCGTGGTCCAGCGCCACGTCCACCTTGACCTCCAGCTCAAAAAGCCTTTGACGATCTACCACCGACCATCCTTTAACACGTTATAAGTTTCAAACACAAACACAGTCATTCAAAGTAATAGCTCAGTTTATGTCAAGTATAGTAATTCCCTAATATAAGTGGCCAATTGTAATTAGCCACTTACTTAAATCTTCAAACCCCAAGCATTTCATATCCTGACTACAACAGTATCTAAATCTTCTAAAGGCACACATATTAAATAACATGCACACATAAAACCGATTAACATTAAAGAAAATAACTAATGGCACACAGCTACTCAGACTGACATCCCTACCCTTTGTCCCATTCTCAGTTTAAGTTTAGGTTTCTTTTTTAAATTTTAACCCATTTCACTTAAACTTTGGCTCTAATACCAACTTGTAAGGCCTCGTTCCCAAGACGCTCACAGCAGGTCGATCATTGCACATAAAAATCATATTAATTACATTTACCATTACTAAAACATTGTAGCAGAATAAATTTAAAACCATGTCACATCATTATAATTGCTTTTGCAAAATAATACATCGTTGACAAATTAAAAAATATAACTCGTTGCATTAGATCACAAAAACATTATCACTATACAAAATGGATGCCACCCAAAATAAGCCAAGTAACCGCTTGTGCCATCCTTAGCAACCAATTACCTGCCAACTCGAAACACATAAAAGTCAATGTTGCTGAGTGAGTTCTAGTTTTAAAGTTAAATATAGTTTACTTCCATTCAAAACCGATCTTTACTTTCATACGTGATCATGCATCATACACATAGATAATATCATTATTATCTTTCAACATCATTCGTTAATTTTCATTCATTCATCATTGTACGTCATCGTTATCATTCCTTATCTTCCTTTCAGTACCTTATGTACATTCATCATTAACTTTTTTACATTCCTAACCAATTCCATGTGAAATACCCCACCATCATGCATAAAGCGGGTACTGGGCGAAGGTCTTAATATAGACCCCCGTACATTGTGCCCGGTGGCTTGACCATAGTATCGGGATAAGCGACAAAGGTGCCATACATATGCTTAATCACAATGATTAGAACCCATTGTGCATCCTTCTGGGGTAGCTAACCCACACACCATTGAGCTAACATCCTTCATTAGGTGTGAACCTTCATACAAGGCTTGCAAGACTTTCTTTACTTTCCTTTCATTAATGCATGCATTCTTTCATTCATTATGTTCCTCTTTTCATTATCTTCCGCTTTACATTACATAATACTTTCATTTACATTCATAACCATACCATGTAAAGCCACAAAAAATAAATGTACATAATAAAGACATAACAGAAACATAACCATACCATACATAGAATCATCATACACATCATATACAACATCATAAGGTCAACTTTAATCACCTCCGGGTATGGGTATAGGTACAGTCACATGACTGAAACTCAAAACAGTATAAATAGAGGGGTTAGTCGGTCATATTCCTTACCACCCTTCAAAGCTCTTAAAAACCGCCCATACACAGACACCCTGCCAAAATTCCGATTATTGTGATTACCTTTTGGTTATGATACTGATTGATTTCCTACTCATCTACAGGTACTTTTGCAACTAAAATTGGTCTAAATGAATAGATTAATCGAACCCTACATGACCGAAAGTGTTAAGATCAATAACCTGGACAATACTTTAAAATAGACCACTTAAATGGACATAAAAGTTGATTCAAAAGACACCAAGTGCTATTTGGAGTCCATGCGAATCTAATGAGTCTAAACACGAAGTGTATTATAATGTTCTAATAAAGATTCTGATTTAGAGTGTCAAACAGAGCAAGATACGAATAGACACTCCATATGAACTTCAGTCACACGATTGAGCCAGGCGCATGATTCAATCGCATAAGTGAATCAATCGGGGACTTAGTCGTACGATTGACTCAACCGCATGGCTAAGTATACGACACAATTCAGTCGCAAGCTCAATCGCACGACTGAACTTAGCCACAGGCTCAATCGTACGACTGAACTCAGTCATATGGTTCAATCGCTCTATTGAACCAGTTGATCAAAATCAATTAAAATTAAACTGTTATCTCTTATGCACAAATCTAATGTATATGTTTCCTTTGTTGCAGTAATATGGCTGAGAGATAGACTATGTGTTGGGTTTATTGGACCATTATCAAAGTTGTTTAACCATTAAAACATGAAAAACGCAGCGGAATCAAACCTTAATATTATGTTTTGTAAACTGAAAATTAAGGCTTATTAGTTAGCAACAACAAAACCAAGAACATAGGATCAAATATATTTGAATCAAATAGCTATCAAGAAGAGATAACAACCAAAACAACAACCATGAAACTACCTTTTAGGAGCTACTGAAAAACATGAGTTTTGATGAAGATGATGATGTTCTTGAACAGCCAAAACACCAAGGAAAGGTGACCTCAAGCTTCCATACCCACAAGCATCAAGCAAAGACCTTTCTTGCTAGGATTTGTACACCAAATTTATTCTCCATTTTATGTAAACTTGTTGTTTAATTAGTTATATAATTAACCTTTTAATTATATAACTCATATACACTTTTATTATTTGATGTTATTTAACCAACTTAAACAACATTACAAATAATGCCCATGAACAAAATATCCTAATAAGTTGTTCCATCTCATATGCAATTTATTCAGAAAACCCATTTTCAAAATTGGTGTATTTACTTAATTGCATGATCATATCATCAATTAAATATCAATTCGTGTTTGCTAAGCTTGTTATTGGGTATGACCCTTCTTGGATCATAACGTACGAACCACATCAATGTTCTATATGACTTGGGCATAAAGAAAGCAACAATCTCCCACTTGCACAAGATTCATAGAAGATTGATGCAAGCAGTAAATACCACCTGACAATGGTTTACTACCCTTAATACGCATGACTAAAATCCATTCAATAACATCATCCCCTTCAAGTATCCAACTTGAAAAGATTTAGGAGAATCAATCATTTATCCTTTTGTTACAGATGTCATGATAAATCCAAGGACACAGAATGATAATTCCTTGTTGATTTAACTTAATCAGGCGTTAGACATCTTGCTCTCAATGAATAAGAGGAACAAATTCCATCTTGACTACATACGTTTCTCACAATTACCTCGTGTCACACCTAAAGATAACCTTATGTACTGTCCATTATTTCAGAGCAGTGAAGAACTAGCTCAAGGTATAATACTTTGGTGAATATCAATACCCAATATGTATCTCAGGTCGGAGGATACCAAATGATATTCACCTTTATTCAAATTTATTTATGATTAATCAAGAAGATTCCATGTAGTAAAATTTGAGACGTGGGTCAGTCCAATATTCGTATCCCACAAATATCTATGTAATTTGGCAGCAACCAATTTCTCTATATTCATGCCTTATGAATATCCACCAATCCATGTTCATAATAGTCTTACGTTCATATTTGTTCCCACAAACATGACCGACTGCGGACATTTAGAATAATAAACATATTCATGGATGTATACATGCTAAAAGGAACATAACTCAGAATATCACAAATAT
>BJCM01062175.1:0-20191 GCA_018326385.1 Flaveria bidentis | reverse complement strand
TGGTGGGTGTGGTGACGGTGAGGGAGTCGGTGGTGGGGGTGGTGACGGTGTTTGGGTTTTCGATTCATGTATTGATTTTGTCTGTGTGAAACTATATTGTTGATATTTGGGTTTTTTTTGAGTTCTTGCTTCTGATCTATATCTTATTTGATTTCTTTAGTTCGACTTGAAAATTCTGTGGCTGTGATGCGTAGCTGAGCCGTTCAGATGAGATGTTCGATAGAAATGTTTGAAGGATACCTTTGGATCCATGGTTGTTATGTTTGTAAACCTCATTTTTGGAGGGTTTTATTGTTGGCTTTGAATGCTGGTATGTTTCCATCTAATCCTATTTTTGGGTATGAATGTTATTTTTGAAAATGTGAAGGCTATGATATGTTGGTGAGCCTCAATGGCAGTGATTATCGTATGAGTTCTTGTTGGAAATATGTGTTGTCTCAAAAAACCTGTACATCAGAAAGTGGCTTTAACACAAACAGTCATGCCTCCTTCAATGTCTAATCTTTATGTAACTTTGATGATATTAAAGTGTGCCATTTATATTCAAAAAGCTTGCTTGTAAAACATACCCAATGTTTTTTGGTGGTTCTATTGTTTGGATTGGTGTCTCGGATGGCTTTACACAGGCAACCACACCTCTTTGATTATAAGTCTGAGATTTATTATAAATTTACCTATATATGAAAAAACTAAGGTGATTGAACAGTAAAGAGGGTAACTTTGTTGTTTCAACTACATGTGAGGGTGCACATTTTGTATTAGCCCTTGCATACACAAATTGTTGTTTGGGGCATAAACGTGTATTGTTGAATTGTAGTGTTTCACTCTAAGGCAATGATGATAAAGGACTTCAGATGGTTGTTGTTATGGCGTGGCAAACGTTTTGTTTGTAGCCATAATAACCTGTCTTTTCTGAGCCTCATGTTAAGTTGAATTTAGGTTGCAATGACATGTTACAAAGAGAAAGATAATGTCAAAGAAACATATTAGATGTATTTAACGTCGTGTTATAAACTTACATATTATGTATTCGATCAACTTTTTTATCAAAACACAATGGGATGGGTGTTAAGGTTTTGATAGAGTATCTTAGACATTGGTTATAACGTGTTTTGAATTCCCGCGCAACACGCGGGGTCTTAAGACCTAGTTTTGATAATATAACATATCTCCGCCCTCTAAAAACCAAAATTTTATAGTTACTTTTTTCCAAAATAAAAACATATATAAATTAGTACCTTTTTTATTTTATATCTATGTCGTTTCGCCTTAAAAATCAAATTCATAATTGCTTGTGATTATATTCATAATGATTCATCCATGAAATACCAAGATTCCAAGACTAGATGGGAAGTTTATTTGAGCCTCCACTTTCCAATCGATTATTTTTAAATAACATATAAAAAACAACACTAAAATATTTCAATACGTAATTAATGTAGGTCCCACTACTGAATTAGTGGCTGAAAAGAAGTGGGCGGTACTTTTTCATTTTTATTCGGACCGTTGTGTAAGCAACCGCTGCCGATGTTACACGTTATAATCACCATCAAAATAATAATTGCATAACTTCTTAAAATGGTTATAAATACTCATTTCTCCTAATAAACTGATAATTTTTTTATATAAATAAATTAAACATTAATAACATAAATTATGATCCAATGCTGATTAATAAAATACCCTTGACAAACTTTTAATTTTCTTAGAGCATTCATAATCCATTCCTCATTTTTATCCAATAATTACACTAAAGGTTACTATTTTTCTCTCTTATTTTCAATTTTATCATTTTTTTTTACATCCACTCATAACTACTTAAAATATATTAAAAGCATTATATGAGTGTTTTTCCAAAAATACAGATTGAACAATAAATTTCTCATATCATTCGTTCATAACCAATTATAACCATACTACATAATATAAAGAATACACTCATATATATTTAGGGAACGTGTGAATACCCTTAGTGAGAGTAATTTTGGTAACATAATTGTGCTTGATTTCATTTGATGTTTATTTTATTTCATTGCAAGAAAGGTGTGTTTTCTTATAGGTTATAAAATAGTTATTGCTAGTGAAATTGAAAATGATCGTTTGTGGCACTTATAACGAATGAATAATGTTTGGAAGTTTAAAATGGAAAATTACGTTTCAACCATTTGTTTGGAATTAGTTTTTAGAAACTGGAAATTTTCCACTAACATGCACAATGATGTCTTGGGGAACAAAAGTATAATTTGTAATATTATTGTTCCATGTTTGGTAGAGGGCCAACGTTTACTAGATCATAATGCATCATTACAAATTATATGAATTTGAAATTAAAAAAAAAGAATGATATTATCTATGAAAAATAGACAAAAGATATATATATGATTACAGAAGGTGAAAAAATTACACCATTACTAAAAGAACAAAAAACCTTAACTTTTTAATTATGTTTTACAATGAATAGAAAGGTTTTTGTCGAGGTATTATAAAATGTGAGTTGCGCAATGGTGATGGGAGCGTTCACCGAGGGTGTCCATGACTGAAACTAACATAACGCAATGTCAAGCACAATTTCACGCTTGATGATCGTCCTTGATGATCGTCCAAAAGACCAATGGATTGTAACAAAGGAGGGTAGTAGTTGTTGCTTGCTAGTATAATGGACTAATTGAAAATAAATGGTAGACGACCAGACAATATTGCACCCGAGGCCGCAAATGTGAACGTTTAATGTCCGATCAGCGATAAAACAAAACAAACCAACTCATTTGATATCATGAATATTGTGGACCACTTCAAACAAATTTCTCAAACAACTTTCTCAAACAACGTTTAAAATTTATCACTTCATATCTTATACATGAAACTATGAAGCATCTTAAAGAAAATACTTGTTAAATTATATATATCTTGAGCTACTTATATTTAGTAACAAAACTCATAATATATATGATAAATATTTTAAATCAAGAAGAACCCGTGACTTGTATCCTAAGGACAAATGTTAAGAACAATCTACCTACTTTAATAAAAATGTATTTTGAGAATTGGGATTACCCGTGGTAGCACTATAATCATTCTTATCAATTTTTTCTCACATATCTCTCCTATTAAATAATTAACTTAATTACTAATAATATTATTTAACACCTTTTTAGATTTAATAAAATAAAAAAGAAATCTATTTATCAATGTTATTTCTAAATAAATTAACTTTTTAAAAAATAATAAAAAATTTTAAAGTATAAAACTTTTCTAAAATTACAAAAAGATTTAAAATTGGTATTTTTAAAAAGTCATATTTAAAAAAATAATCAATTTTAAGAGTTATAATAGGATAATTTTAGAAAATAACATTTTTTACGGCTTGTTTTAGAATAAAATATTTATTTTTTTGAAAAAAATTTAAAAACCAAATTTTAAAAAGTTGATATTACTGTTTTATTAAATATTAGAATATCATTTTATAGTTAATAAATTTTATTATATTAATATTATATTTATTCAACCGATGTAATATACGGGTTTACTAAAACTAGTTTAATATCTGAAATGATAATCAACATGCATACTTTGGTTACAATTGTTATAAAACCATATAATTTAAAATTTAATGTTGTTTTAATTTCTTTAAATACATCAACCACCTCATACTCAAGAGATGCCACCAATGCTAGACAACTCATACTCAAGGGATGCCATTCTGGTCTTGACCTACCTCCTCACATGCACTCTTTCATGCCCCAGCCATATTTTTCTTTTTGTTGTCTTCTATAAAACAAAATTAGTTTATTTAAAGTAACTAAAACGGTTGTTAAATAACAATGTTAAATTTATCTCAAAAGTGGATATGTTTGGAAACAATTTTTATATCCTTAAGATTTATATATTTAAATTTAATGAAGTTAATAAACAAAGAACAGATCAAATGGGCATAATATTGTCTCCCTAAATTTTTTATTTCTAAGCCTCTTTTATATATATATTTTTATAATTGATTCTATAACCATTTTATGACTTTAATGGAACTTGTTAGTGTAAATAAAAGAATTTTGCAGTTGAGGGTCCGATTTGAAAGTTTCATCTTTTAATATTGAATTTTGTAACGAAAGTTGTGCCTCCAAACACATCATTCCAACCGTCCCAAACCGACAACCATTCATTTGTCAACGTGGCATTCATCTAACACCTACTATTTTCAACCCCATTATTTTCATTTTCATACTTTTAATATATAAATTGTTCGACCAGAATTTAGCATAATATGGGGACATTTAGCTGCTTAAACCAAAACGAATACTAACAAAAAAGCAGTGTTAATTGCCAGATTCTGTTTTTAAAATATAGATTCCACCTCACTATATTATAATTTTAATGTAATCCTTATCATTTTAAGCTACTTTTTGTTTAATTTATCAATTAAACGACTTAAATGTTGTCAGAGACACAAAATAACAAATTTTTTGCATGTTGAAATATTTTCAACCATTTTCATTTAGCAGAAAGGACAAATTTAAATTTACATTCATTGTTATATACAATATATAAAATCATGTAATCACATCCTAACAGAAACGATCGAGCGTTGCGACTGGTCCAACTTGTGATATACCGTACGAGGCATGAACATGTAACACCATTGCATAATCCTCCATTTTGAGTCAACACAATGAGTTGCATGGTACTATTACAGAATCATTACCTGAGTCAACTCGGTAACAAGTAAGCACATTCAAGATCGTTCACCGAGTCAACTCGGTAGCCAAGTGAGCACACTCGAGGCCTTTCACTGAGTCAACTCAGTGAGGGAACAATTAAATTCTTTTACACTAGCCAAAGTTGAGTTAACTTAAATGAGAGAAATTAACAGATCATTAAAACATCATATAGACAAGATTTCTTGACTCACTAAAGTTGGGCTCAATAAACAACCCTAACTTTTGGTCACAACATCCACCTAATTAACAAGCCATGATCTTCACCATGGGCACTTGATTTACAACATAGATGAACTGCTAACACTCATAGACAATAACTACATAGTTCTATTCATCTGGTGCACGAGTTTGCCCGAGCCGAACATGTGGACATTCTCTTTCGGGTTGACCACTTGACCACAGAATACCAAGATCTCCTCTCTTCTTTCCTAGTGACAAAAAGGTTCCTGCATCATTTCGGCCCGACTGTTTAGCTATGTGACAAAAAGGGTCCCTGCTGCATCAAGTTAAGTTAAAGTCGAACATTACCTAGAGTAAAGGGAACAATGTATAGCAATGCCGGTTGACCATGACCATCCATCAGATTCAAAGCTATGTAAGTTATAAGGAGACCTGTTATGTAATTTCATAGGATTACCATTAAAACTTTCTAGACATGTAAACCGATCAATGGTTATGCAAACATCATTTAACAGGAGTCAATATGACAATCCAACAAAAACAATTAAAAGTTTTGTTATAGATCTTTATTACCTAATCCATAAGCAGACATTGCCCACAAGAAATATCCAGCTCGAATGTGTTTTTTTGCCAACCAATCATACCTGCACCGAGTTTTTTGTTAAAAAACAAAAGTAAGCACTAAGAAAGACTGTAATCCCAATTGAACCTTGGGCTACCGCAGGTGGTTGCAACCGGTCTAAGAAAATAAAGATATGATCTTCAGATTCTACAGCCAGCGAAACGGGCAGATAAGATAACAGGTCAAAATGGGTTCAGGTTGAAACAGATAAATCTTTGAAGCAGTTCATAATGGGTCGGGTTATGTTGCATTGACTTGCCAAAACTCTTTTTCTTTAACACGTTAAATAAAATTAACCAATTCTTTAGGTAAAGCAGTGTTGGTGGGTTTCTAATAACTTGAGTATGGTTTGGCAGACTTTAACATGTTTGACCCGTTTGACCCATTTTCCTTTTGAATATATATCTTTAATATACCACTTGACCAATTGACACCTTAGCAACATAATATAACAGACAGCAACATAATTTCACATAGACAAGCTGAATTAGAAAGATAAGGCTGCAAAAGAAACCTGAGGGAAAATGTGATTAGTAAGCCAGGTAAAAGAATGTCACCAAAGCCAATAATACTAAAACCGCCCCATGGGTCAAACATGCGTGGTATCTTAAGCAGCATTGGGATACCATCCTCCCCACTTTTGTCACCACGAGCCACCTATAAACAAACAAATATGCCAAAATTATTACTTCAGCACTAAAAGCAGTCCATTAATGGCAACTTAGGAACAAGCTTGACTTACCACAATCATCACGCTTTCATGGAACAATTTTTTAGAAAGAAAAACCCAAAAAATGTCATACAAGAAAGCACAACCTAGCAGAACAGTCCCAACCTGAGCCACAAAAACACATATTCAATTAATTTGAAACATCATTGCTCGAACATGATTTGTCAAATGTCTAAGATGCCCTTCAACTTCAGCAAATTTACCTTGAGATTAGGCACATGCACAATCTGAAGTACTGTAATTATCAGAGCAATTCCCTGAAACATATCATTAGTAAAACTTCATTAAATTAGAAATGATCCATTCACGAAGCTAATTTGTAGAGGAAGCAAGTCAAATTGTATGCAACTTTACTTGCTTCTCGAGTAAATATTTTATAATTTTGGAACGTAAAGTTGACTTACAAGTATATCTTGAGCAATCCATGCAAACTTGGATTCCCGATACACTGCCCAAAGAACAGCAAACACTATGCAGAATGGCAAAACCGCGAAAGTAAGGTATGAAACAGCTCCAAAAAACGGTACTTTAATATAAGATTGTGCAGCATGTTTGAACCACCTGAAAATTTAGGTAGAGATTTTTCAATACCAAATAAACTTTATGGTATGATCAAAGGAAAATATGAAGAGAAGAAATATTGCACCTTGATAGCAAAGCAACTATGCATGTTTGCAAGCCCTGCATGTAAAAAAACTGTCTTTAATCAAAATTAATTTTCTTTTTCATCATAAGTTTGTTTTGTAATTGAACAATTTATTCAATGTTCAGACTCGATTGAGAGGACACGTATGTACCTCTACACCTCCTATGCAGAAAATGACCACCAAAAGCTCAATAAACCATTCAGACATTAACTTGTAAAGGAGAACTAAGAAGCAAGAAGCGACAACAACAAACAAGACTGCTGACTTTGTGTTGACTTCCACAATCCCACTTGTACCAACAACTTTTGTGTTTGACAGGTCCTCTGAAAAATCCTACAAATATTAGACACCTCATACGTCAATGCACGCCATGTCAGTGCCAAGTAGGACAATCAAGCTTCAAAAAAAAAGAAGAAAAATAAATAACATTTTGACCTGTAGTAATTTATCATGTTCTATAGCTGCTTCATTGGCACTCCATGCAGACCAATAAGAGGCACATATTATGGTGCCAACTGCCATTAACCATAGAAATACTTCGGCTATGTCTACAACCGGTCTTCTTGGTGAGTATAACTGCACAGAAACTAGAGTGTGGTTGAAAATCTTCAGAAAATTATAGTGTGATTATGAAAACTATGATGTAAAAAACCACATTATAATACAAACAGGACTAGCGGTGTCAATTTCAACCGAAAATGGGTCAATTCGTTATTTTTAATCTCTAATGGGTCAAATGTTGCTTAAGTGTGTTAACCTCTTATATCACTTTATTTTATGAAACAGATTTAAGAAAAATTAAAAAGGTTTCCTGTTTTGACACCAACTTGTTTTGAGCGGTTACCCAACATGATTGTATCTGCCACCTCTAAAAAGAACTTACTTGATGAACGATTCAACAACATTCTCTCCAACTCCACACCAGCATCTTGTGGAAGCATAACCGTTGGTATGTGTATGTCTAGATCAGTTTCATCAGGTTCACAGACCATCTTGTAGAGTTCTGAATAATTACAAAAATGAAGGAAAAAAGATGATAGATTAAATAATCACATGATTAAAGTATAACTTTGGACTGTTTGTAAACAATAGAAACTATTGTGTAGCAAAGTTGACTTAAAAAAGTTGTCTGCTTGTGGAAATAAGTCAATACAATACGGGTATTTGGATGCGTGTCTAAGTGACCAATGCTACTTAAGTTTTGAGTCTTTGGCTAAAACCGATAATGATTCTAATTTCTGATTACTTAAGATCAAACAATCAACTTTTGTAGAGGTAAGTAAGCAGCTGTTTACCTCTTTGGTTATTTATTATAAGTACTGCTGAAGCACCAGCAGCTTGTGCAATGTTTGCCTTTGTTGTGAATTTGCAATGACCCCGGGTCACCATGATGACATCACCAGTAAGCTGCCATAACAGAACTACGTTAGTAGTCACGACTAACAAATCATTTACAAGAACTAAGATTCATCTTTGTCACAAAATATTCTCCGTCTATATTATTAAAAGCTGTAAAAAGGACCTTCTTCTTTGGTGGACTGCAACAATCACGAGGGTCTGATTGAGTAAGGTGAGTTCGGTTTGCATTTTTCTCCTTAGATACAATCGCAGTCCCGAATCTAGCACCAACTCCAACAAACTCAACACTTTCTACCCCATCAACCCAAGTTTGAACTTTCACCTATCAATATCGAAATTCAAATAAATCAAAACTGGATCAACTTGCTTGCATTGAAATTCAATGTCAAATTCCAGCTTTGAACCAAAATTCGAGCATAATGGATTCAAATATCAATCAAAATGAGATCCAATCCAGCTTCATACTTCAAATTCTTTGCTACCACTTAGTAAAGCCCTTCAAATCAGCATAAGATGAAGGCAAAATTATATAAATATAACATATGATTAAGCTATAACAAGTTAATAACACTTCAAATATCTACTTATAGTACATAACGAAATTATAACATACTTCAAAACATGAAACAGAGGTACAGAACTATAATCTCACTCTAAATCTATCAATTCAGTCAAATTAAAAGAGGGGTTTTACCAGCACAAAGTCATTCTCACAACCAGGCTTCTTGGGAGCAATTTTGTCGTCATGAACAATGTCACCGGCAGTCACCTGAGTAGGGTTACTGAAGAACACAATAATTGACGATATAAACCAGCAGAAACCCAAAAACCCCATGAAAAATTAGGTGAATCTTCAACACAATTCAGACAGATCTCTTAGCTCATGGTGCTAGTAGAGTGTGTTATCTTTTTAGGGCAAGATGCAAACTTTATAGTTGCAGATGGCAGAAGGTGAGATGGGAAGATCTCTTGTTTCTGAAGATCTTTGGCATTATTGATTAAATGTAAAATCTTTGAAGCCGACACCTTCTTTCAGGTCGAATCAAAGACATTTATTATTATGGTTGTATGTGTAGTGTTAAGTGCTAACTGACGATAATTAGTTAATTACATTCTACAGCGATTATACCATGTTTAATGCTATTATATCAAACAATTATACCTTATTATTCTAGTCTAATATATGTTTTTTAGTACCTCTTTCTAACTTTATTTAATCTCACAACGTTCGAGTATTATTTTCTATTTCAAAAGTTACCATAAACATCTAATGATTGACGACTAGAGTTCTTTAATAATAATATGGGTTTGATCCTTATTAGGTAAACACCTTGGGGTGATGAGATCCCTACCTAGTGTTCGAGTGTAAAATGAAGTTGGGAGGTAGCAATCTGAATTTTACGCGTTGATTTTAATTGACCCTATATGTAACATTGTTTCGTATAAACTTTTTGAAATGGATGTGTCATAAAGCTAGTTAACGAGTTAGATGCCACTCGTTTTATCCATTTCACATGTTGAAGGTATATAGACGGACGCCTACAATAGATGGGAAGAAATCAATACACTTGGTAAGAAGAGATCGTGAGAAGATGATAAATGATATTCTCGAAAGTTTCGTCCCTAGGTTTGTATACTATTTGTATGTTGAATCCATAGGTTTTAATTTTAACTATAGGAGTCCATATGTTCATACACAAAGACTTCCATATATACTCGATAATATTTTCAGAATGTTACACTTATGTCTCTTGAACAATAATTATATCATTTAATCTTTGGTGTACCTTTTATTTTCACAATAGATGATGTTTGTTGAATTTTTGCCTCGTGGTAACACATGTTTTTCTTTAACATTTTGCCATTGCCATAAACCAATGCCAACATGTTATGCAGTGCTTCAATAAGTTTAATATCTTCTTCTTCAGCTCCTATGATACTCAAATTATTAAAATATTAAAAAGGTTGCAACTTATGAGCTAAACTTTTTATTATTTTTTGTCAGCTTAGCCGACTCAGTTAACTTCTTAATTATGCAGTAATTGCTGCTTTTACAGGTTAACATAATATTAGC
Organism: Flaveria bidentis; assembly: GCA_018326385.1. Taxonomy (NCBI): domain Eukaryota; kingdom Viridiplantae; phylum Streptophyta; class Magnoliopsida; order Asterales; family Asteraceae; genus Flaveria; species Flaveria bidentis. The sequence goes on along the minus strand of BJCM01062175.1, from coordinate 9,864 downwards.
GTATTGAATATCTTGTTTGTTTATTAAATAATATATCTATTATGTCATAAACCAATGTCTTACAACAAAACCTAGCGTTCTATATTACTTTTTTAAACAAAGCCTCAAATTTTAAAGTCGCTCTTGGCACCTTAGGGTCGAGTCGAGTCACCCATGAGAGCAACAATAGCAACAACAAAAGTAATAAGTATTAGTAATAACAATAATGATAATAACGATGATGATGATTAATCATAATGATAATGATAATGATTAATCATAATGATGATGATTAATGATGATGATGATGATGATTATGACGACGACGACGACGACAATGAGTTTTGGTTGGTTTCTTCTTTCTCTAACTCCTCTGCTTGCAATCCACACAGGTTTGAAACTTCTTCCTTCTTAACAATCGTTCCACACAGGCCACGATTGGGTGAGTATTGGTTGGTTTCTTCTTTGTTGTCAGCTGGCTTTTGCTGCTGTTCTTTGATGTCAGATCTGCTGCTGTTGCTCTTTGATGTCAGATCTGCTGCTGTTCCCAATTCTTGGTATGAGCTTCACCAAGCTCTGATACTAATTGTTGGCCCAGAACTTAATAAAACAACCACAAAAACACAGAAACAACCACAAAAACGCAAAAACACCAGTGACCTTTGTGGAACTCCACGACTCTTTTCTTGTATTATTTTTAAACCAAAACTCACACCTTACAATGAACCCTAAACCCTTCTATTTATAATAAAAGCTTAACCAAGAAAACAAGTAAACCCTAATCACTTATTAGGAAACTCTATCAAACCAAAACAGACTCAATCAATTAAGTAAATCAAATCAAACTACTAAAATAATAACCTACCTTACTCCTAAATTTCAACCCACCAAAGATAAACTAACAAATTAAATCAAGATTAACCTAACATTTATTACACATCAAAGATGCTTCATGAGGACGTTATGTCAGTTTTCTGTTGTTTTAACAAATTGCTTGGTTTTTCTGTTGGTTTTAGGGGCTGCTATGAATCTATGATGCTTGCAGAATTAATAATAGAAGCCGGAGTAACTTGCTAAGTTTGGATGCAGCAGATAAGCCCTTTTTCCGTCGTATTATGTTATTACAGAATATTGAATTTGTTAGTTCAAAGTTTGTACAAACAAGTCAAATGAAGCAAACATGAGCTTTTATTAATCACTAATACTTTTTCTTTATTTTATTGAAACAGTTTATGCCATATTGTGAAGATGAATACATTAGAAATTATATAATCTGCTGGTTCAGTTAAGGAAGGCAATGTAGAAACAAATTGGTTTGTTTGTCTATTGTCTTGTTGGTTTTTCTTAGTCTAAATAAATTACAATTTTTTTGTGACTGATGATTGCTTTTTTCTGTATTATTCTATAGACAACCGTAACTATTAGGCAGGGGGGAACTTCAATGAAAAACTAAGAGAGCATGGTAGACTTGATCTTTGACATTAAAAAGGAATGTCAGGTATGCCCTTATTTAAAAGTAACTTTTATCTGTGGATATACTTACCCCTTTGTTGAAAGTACAACAGTTGATATAACTAATATGTGTCTGTAAGATTTCCTTTGAAGGGTATGCTAGAGGCAACACGTGCAAGTGTTTGTCTGAGTCGATGATGATCTGTTTTGAAGTGGGATTGTCAGAGTAATAAGCATATGGGTTAGTACTGGTTTGTATTTCAGCAAAGACATGTGACTACTCGTTCAGTTCGTTTTGGATCACCGGGCTCAATCATAATGTCCAGATTAGGAATAGTCAACGTTGAGAGTCAAAAGGAGGGCAAGTAACGTTGTTATCTTTTTTATTTTTTTATTTCATTATGATATATTTTATAACGATGTGTAATCAGGGTTGCTATACAAGAAGCCATGTCCATAGCTAAAGCAGGAATAGCAATTGTTCTCAATTCAAGAACCTTTGTTCTTGCTGCTGCAAATGCTTCATCAGGACGTTATGTCAATCTTAAGGTACATAAAAGTGCCACACATTACAATTTCATTTTCTTTTTTATCCGTTTCCAGTCAATTAACACCTCTGTATTGCAAGCTGCACAAGGTAACATTGATTTACAAACTACAATTCTTTCAAGATTTGACTTGATCTTCATTGTCAAAGAGCTAGGACGTTCAGCCATGGCAAGGTTTGTTTCTTGAAATTAGAATTTAGACAATAAATTAATAACTGAAAACAGTTTATAAGCAACAGTTTGTATTTTTTATGTAGATAATAGTCGCTCGTAGTGATGGGCATCACATAGTCTACACACATGCAACTGGAAGGTGGTTTTCATGGTGGTGGCTTGAATGTTGTTCATGGCATCATGTTATTTACTAATCCTAACATACATGTTATTTTTTGTCATTATGTCCTTACTAAGATATCAAAGCTATGTTATTTGTTGGTTCAAACAAGGTAGGTAATATATCTACCACCACCGAGTATTCTTTAGAGACAAGGTATTTTTGATTAATTATCAAATTTGTACCTGATAAATAATTGTTTTTGTTTGAATTATTTTTGTTGGCATGATAACCCATGTTTGTGGAGGCTTTTGTAAAGACATCTAGGTCATAACTATCTGTTTGTTTCATTATTCATGACCCGTTGGAAGGTAGTACTTTTGTGTAGATCTTTTAAATAAGTTGAAATTGGTTTAGTACCTTAGTTAAGCCTTTATTAATTAAATTTTTGGTTATTGGTTATCTAAAGTGATTAGATCTCAAGGTACACAAGTGATTACCCTCATGTTGATCCACATTACACTCTCAACACTACACACATGCAGAAGTGAAGGTATTCGTTAAACTAAATCTGTTGGTATTCATATTCAAAGATTGTGTAATAAATATTATTTTTGTGGGCAAGAAAACTCATGTTTGTAGATGCTTTGATAAAGGCGGATAGCTATCTCCTTGTTTCCTCATCTATTCATGTCTTGTCGGAAGGTAGTACAACTCTTTTTAAATCTTATATAAAAGTGAAGTTGGTTTTTAGCTTATGTCATACAATATATGTAGTTAAATGATTCAATAAAAAAAGGACGCTTGAAACTACGGATGCTGATAAGCTTAAGACTCAAGACAACTCATGAGGAGAATTTAGAGACGGGACCCATACCAAGTTTGTCTTTAATTATTAACTAAATATGAAACTTCTCGTATTAATGCTTTAATAATTCTTGGCTTGTTCTGCAATGATTGAACTGTTCCCAAGGATAAGCTAGAGCTTTTAGAATATGTGACTATACAAGGTATCATTTGCTCACAGGCTATTTTACCTTATATGTTATCTAGCTGTTCTGCAATTAGTTTCTTAAATACACCACTACTAATGTTTACTTCTGATTCAGAAATTTGGGGCGTTAGTCCAAGTAAAGAATGCTTAGCAATCAGAAATGTCAAAATTGATTTGACAAAGGAGTATACTGTCCCCTAGCATAAGCCAAAGCATTTCTGTTTTTCTAATGGTTTCTAATGACCTTTTGAATATTGTAAACGGGAAGAATATATATATTTAATTAGTGGTCACAAGTATTTTTTTATGTTAATAACATTTACCATATACTTTGTACTTATTTTTGTTTTTAAACCCTACGGTTTTCTACCCTTGCTTAGGGTCTGGTATGATGTTTGCAGAACTAACAATAGAAGCCGGTTTACCTAGCGATGTTTTGACTTTGTTCATGGCACCATTGGAGTCCTTAATAATCACAACATCTTTGTTATTTTCCGTCATTATGTTACTACAGGATTTTGAATTGTTAGTTCAAAATCTGTAGAAAGAAGTCAAATGTAGCACACATGAGCTTTTTATTAATCGCTAATACTTTTTCTTTATTTGTTTGAGGCAGGAAATAGTGAATGCTATCCTGTGACGATGAGTGCATTAAAAACTATATCATCTGTTGGTTCAAACAAGGATGGCAATGTAGGAACAAATTGGTTTGTTTTTCTATTCTTCTATTCTTTAGAAACAAATGTTATTGATTCGTTTTTTCTGTTGTCTTATTCTTTAGAAACAACGTGGTATTATCTGCAGGATCCGGATGATATGAACATTAAAATAACGAGAAATAGTCTTTACAAGGTAATTTTGGGTTAGAACAGTTAATAGTTTTGTACGAGTCAGGTATGCCCGTATTTAAAAGTAACTTCTATTTGTGGATATAGTTACCAATTTGCCCTTGTTGAAAGTAAATAAATGATATAACTCATCTGAGTTTGTAAGATTTCCTTTGAAGGGTATGCTTGAGGCGACACGTGCCAGTGTGTGTTTGAGAATTGAGTAGATGATGATCTGTTATGATGTGTGACACGTGACACATGACAACAGATTTGGTTTGGCATGTGGTTTGGCAGTGGTTTCTATTTGAGCATAGACACGTGACAACAGATTTGGTTCATTTTGGACAACTGAGCTTAATCATAATGTCAAGATTTGGATTATTTAATGTCGCAAGTCAAAAGCTGGGTATGTATATTTTTGTCATTTCTTTTTTTATTACATTCTGACAGATTTTATAACAATGTGTAGTTAGGGCTGCTATACATGAAGCCGTGGAACAACAAACAATATCAAATGCTGAAGCAAGAATAATAACTGTTCTTACTTCAAGGCCTCTGTTCTTGCTGCTGCAAACCCTCCATCAGGTTGTTATGTTAGTCTTGAGGTACATAAAAGTGCCACAAATTACTTTTTCATTTTTATTTATATCATTTTTTAGTCAAACATCTGTATTGCAAACTACGTGAGATAACATTGATTTACAAACTACAATTCTTTTGAGATTTGACCTGATCTTCATCATCAAAGATGTTAGGATTTTTCGCCATGGCAAGGTTTGTTTCTTGAAATTTAATTTAAGATAATAAATTAATAACCGGAAACAGTTTATAAGCAAAATTTCATATTTTTGTTATGTAGATAATAGTCACTTGTAGGTACATAATCTACACACATCCAAATGGAAGGTGGTTTTCCCGGTGGTGTATTGAATGTTGCTGATGCCATCAACGTACTTTATCTCTTTGAGGCAAGACATTTTGATTGTTGTCTGTGATGACAAAGATATTAAATCTATATCGTCTGTTGGTTCAAACAAGGTAGGTAATATATCTACCACTACCAAGTAGGCGAGTAATCTTTAGAGATTTTTTTTTGGTTAATTATCAAATTTGTACGTGATGAATAGTTGTTTTTGTTTGGATCGTTTTTGTTGGCAAGATAACTAATGTTTGGGGATGCTTTTTTGAAGGCATTGAGGTCATTAATTATCTGCCTGTTTCCTCATTCATTCATGACCCGTTGGAAGGTAGTACTTTTGTGTAAATCTTTTAAAAAAGTTGATGTTGGTTTAATACTTCAGTTAATCCTTTCTTAATTAAATTTTTGGTTGTTGGTTATCTAAAGTGATTAGATCTCAAGGTCCACAAGTTATTACTCTTATTCGGATCTGCATCACACTCTCTACACTACACACAGACAGAAGTGAAGGTATTTGTTAAACTCAATCTGTTGGTATTCATATTCAAATATTCAAAGTTGTGGTATGTTAATAATTTTTTTATAGGCAAGAAAACTCATGTTTGTAGATGCTCCGATAAAGGCGGATAGCTATCTTATTGATTCCTCATCTATTCATGTCCTGTCGTAAGGTAGTACATCTCTTTGTATAACTTAACTAAAAGTGAAGTTGGTTTTTGGCTTATGTCATACAATATATGTAGTTAGATGATTTAATAACAAAAAAGGATGATTGAAACTTCTGATGTCGATAAGCTTAAGACTCAAGACAACTCATGAGGAGAATTCGGAGACCGGATCTATACCAGGTTTGTCTTTATAGAACTTCTCATATGGGACCATTAATTTTCAACTCATTCTGTTAATGCTTTAATTATTCCTGGCTTGTTCTACAATGACAGTAATGTTCCCAAGGATGAGCTAGAGCTTTTCAAATATATGATTATACAAGGTATCATTTGTTCACATCTTATTTTACCTTATATTTTTATCAAATTGTTCTGCAGATAGTTGCTTAGCTACACCGCTACTAATGTCTACTAATTCAGAAATCTGGTTGCGTTAGTTTAAGAGAAGAAGATTAGTAGTGAGCGATGTCAAAACTGATTTGACAAAGGTAACAAATAATCCACTTTGAAGGTATAATTGCAAGATTTAGTATTTATTTTTAATTTTCATGCATAAGAGACAGTTTTCTAACTTCTTCAGACTTCGGCTACTTATATGTCTCACAATCTTATTATTTACTATATAATCATTTGCTTGAATAATAATACATTTATAAATAAACTAAGAAGCGTTAGTCCTCATTTAAGCCTTTATATAATTTTTTGGTCACCACTATGATGCTATCTAATAGCTAACATATTATTATTATTATTATTATTATTGATTAGATTTGACAGCCCACAAGTATTTTTACTGATCTGCATCACTCTCCACACATGCAAGTTTGAAGGTAATTATTGAACTTGATGAGTTGATACTTATATTTAGAGATCGTATTATGTTAATAATTTTTATTTTGAATCTTTTTTGTAGGGAGTATGACTATTGTTTGTAGATGCTCTTGTAAAGGCCGATAACTATTTCTTGTTTCCTCATAATTCATGACCCAAACATTATCAAAACTGCCCAGCCCTTTTGTGAAATCCTTAAAAAAGTGTCGTTTGTTCTAGTACCTCTCCTAAGCCTTTCTTAATTATTTTTTGTTTATTGGTTATCTAATAACTAACCAATCGTCATTGGTCAGATCTCAAGGTCCACAAGTTACTACACTCGAGCTGATCTACATCACACACTCTACACTACACAGGCAAAAGTTAAGTATGTGTTAAACTCAATCTACTGAAATTCATACTTTTAGATTGTAATATGTTACTGATATTTTTTCTGAACCTTTTTATTTGTTAATGTTTTTCAACTTTATTTTTCTTATCAAGTTGTTTTGCAATTAGCTGCTACGCAACACAACTACTATTTGTTACTTCTGATTCAGAAATCTGGTGTCGTTAATAGAACTGTCTAAGAGAAGAAGATTGCTAGTGAACAATGTCACAACTGATTTGACAAAAGGCACAAATAATTCACTTGGAAGGTATAATTGCAAGATTTAGTATTTATTTTTAGAGTAACTTCACTTTCGTTTTTTGCGGTTTGGTTCAAATAACAATTTTCATTCAAAGTTTCAAGATTATGATTTTACTCCCTGTGGTTTATAATCCGTCTAAGTTAACTCCAACCTATTAAGGTCGTTAATTTTTTTTGTCGGTCATTTTAGTAACAAAGACTAAAAATATAAATTATTCAAACTTCTTTATTATTTTAAAGTACTATTTTTGTAATAGTAAAAAGTAAAAACCAAATGTACACCACCAACAATTGCCAACCACCCCCCAACACAACCCTCCCTTCCGGCCACAACCTCCCCTCCGACCACCCTCACATGTCGTAGATCAACCACACTTCACCGTTGGATGTCGCCACGGTACCTCTAACACACACCACAACTGAGCACCAACCAAACTTGACCTAACACCACCAGCTCCACAACACCATTAACCATCGGGCCTTCTAGAACTCCAGTCGCACCACCTTACCAACAGCCACCCCCACCATCACCATACCATACCAACAACCCACCCCCACCATCACCATCACCGCGTATAGCCTCATCGATGTGACGTGGAATGTTTGGCATTTATGAGGGAGAACTATACGCCGCGTATGGACCCATACGCGGCGTATAGGTGGGTGTCGATTTATAAAGTGGGGTGTTTATTTATTACGACCCTATAATAATTATAATGTAAGAGTAGTTACTAATGATCGAATATCCATGTAAGAGTAGCTTCAGCATCTAGTAGGGTGTAAGGTCTGGGACTCTAGGTTTAGGATAGGAGATTGTGGGTACTTGGTCTGCTTGATTGAAAGTTCATAAAAATGTGAATTTTTTTCTTAATTATTTTCCTCTTTATTTTTTCTTAAAAATCTTTAATATTATGTGAAATTTTTCCCAATATATCATTCAAATATGTACTGTATCATATTATCATTCATGTTCTTATTAAACTTATTGAAATAAATTTAATAGGGAAGAGTCATAATGAAAGATAACGTGTCGTCACAAATGCATCTTTTACATATAAAGATGGGATTTGGCTTGAAGTTTTGTTCTTCGTAGTCGGCATAATTAAATTTTCAAAGGTTGCTGACTGTTGTTATGAAGTTTATATATAGCAGATTTGCAGGGATCTCAAGATCATTGGAGACGGACTCTTGATTGTAAGGTTCAATTCACATTTCATAGTAAGGCATCTTTCAAACATAAAGATATCAATACTTTGTTTTGAAAGTGATGCATGCTAGGCTGCCTAACTAATCTAATTTTCTAAAAGAAGGGAGTAATCTGTATGTCTTTTCTTCGAGTGCACAGGTGCTATGCAACTGATGATGTGCTGCTTGTGAGGAGTACCAAATGGATGCCTGATTCATTGCAGGTCAGTTAATACCTCTTGGCAATTAATTAGTTTTGATTATTTATCTCCTTTGGTGCTACTAGGTGTTTGTCGGTCAGAACCAGAGAAATATAAGACTTTGTAAGACCTGAAACCCAGAAAACCCTACATTTGGTATGGATGACCATGGGCCAGGATCGGGCTGGGTGGGTATTGTTAATCTTAGGCCCATGCCCAGTTTTGAAATCTTATCACATACACGGTCCATGACCCATGGGTATCAGACATATCCACGGGTTTTAGGTATACCCATTAGTATTCGATGACGGGCATTCTTGTGGGTGTTGACCAATACACGTAAGATATTTTATACAATTCTATTTTTATATTTTTTATGTATATCATTTAAAATATTAAATATGATCATATCTATCATCTTATAAAAACTACAAAAACATCTTTATGTGAAAAAATTTTACATACAAAACAGTTGCAACAAGGCGCTTACAACATTTAAGTATCTAAAATATTTTGTATCTAAATTACAAGTATTTTTCTAAGTGCTTTTAAAATTTAATATTATTTAGAGTAAATTACTATTTTCGTCCATATGGTTTGACGAAAATCACGAGTTCAGCCCAATAGTTCATTTGTTACACTGACAGTCTAATAGTTTTAAGGTTTATTTTAATTTCACCAGAACCACTAACACCGTTAGTGTTTGTTCTGTTAGATGATGTAAAAAGACATTTTTGTCCCTGAATTTACTAAAAACACATCCCCATTCCTATCCAACCCATATTCCTCCTCTCTTTCTCTCTATCTTCTCTCTTCTTTACTCTCCTTCTTACCACAAAATCCGGCCACCACCAACCACCCTCTTCAGCCTCCCTCTCCATTGAAAATTGCCGGCAACCTTACTACCACCACTTGAAAGTCGCTGGCGACGCCACCACCACTATCAAAACCCACCGGCGACACCACCATGACCACTGAAATCCGCCGGCGACTCCACCACGACCTCCGAAACCCGCCCCACCACCATGGGAACTCGCTTACGACCCCACCACCATAGGAACTCATAGTTGATTATGTGTTGAATGAATCTAGGATACATAAAGAATGTCTTTCTTTGTAGATTCCCAATCAGATTGGTGAACACAAATCATGAGTAATTAAAGCGCAGGCCTCTCACCAATCCATGAACTAAGCATCATTGTTCATATGGGATTTGATCCCATCCCCCAGACTTGTTGGACAAGCAGTGAAGGACAACATGCAGGAGGAACTTCCAGTTGTAGGAGAAATTGAATTTGTAGACTGTCGACCTGCTTATGTCTCCACCGTATCCCATTAGGATGTAAGTGCTGT
>BJCM01062174.1:0-15375 GCA_018326385.1 Flaveria bidentis | reverse complement strand
TAATATAAAGAAGTTTAGATAACTCAATAAATAAATAGCTATAAACATATATAATTAGAGATATATATGTTGCATGATGACTAAAACTAAATAGTGATATATGTATGTATATTATAAGATTATTCAATATAGAGATTAATGAAATAATAAAACAATCTCATCATCTCAATCTTGATTTTCATCTACCAAACTCCCATAAAAATAGCCATGAATATTGAAACCGACCTCGAGGAACCTTTCAATATAAACATCAGATGAATTCAATAAACCACATGCCCTCTCCGCAAACTCAATCTCAACTGATTGTAACACTGTTTATTCACATGTTCTATTCTGATTCTTCAACCTATTGTCGGCGATCCATAGTCGTATCATTCGGGAAACATCGTTCTTTCTTTCGAGTTTACCGCACCGACTTCGTCACCACCGATCAATTCTACCGACGATTGTTACTTCCTCGACATTCACACGGGCAGAGAAGGAGCGAACCATTAGATCAACGATTCGAACAGTCGAGCCTTCATATTAATTGCTTTCATTGCTCAAGTTCAGGTAATATCAGTGTCCCTTGTTTCGTTCTCTTAGTCCTCCTTGCGATCCTAAAAAAAGTAAGATTAATACTCTCATACTCTGCAACGTAAATAAACGAACTATCTAAAACACATTATCAACGACCGGATGAAGAGTAACATGATTATAAACCAGTAGGAAATTATTAAACTAAACCATCTTATGTCGTTGTATGAGTTCTCAAGTCGATGTATCTATATTAAACACTAAAATTGGTTATCCATTGGATTTTTTTGATACTCTGTTTTATTGTAAACCCACAAGAACTAAAGAAGATACATGTGAAGTGATATTTATATAGGTTTAAGAAATAGCTCGTGACCGATTTAACTTTGGAATAGTTATTGTAGCCATTGACTAAGGTACGGATTTCGACCATTCCTCTCTTGTACCATGGATTCCTTCCGTTCGTGATATCTATCTTTAAATTTGTGACTTGATATGTAGTTTTTGAAATCTCAATTGTTGTTACAAGTAATGAATCATATAGTTCACATCGTTTGCATGCGATAGGATCTATTTGCTTTGTATTCATTGTCGCATGCTCCCTAAATTATGGATTATTGGTATGGCAAGTAACATTGATTAGAGTAACATATTGTATACTTTTGACTTGTTTGTATTGTATTATTGACCTCTATAGCCGAGCACATCCACCTATAGGGACATAGGGCGTCATTGTGGCAAAAGTGACATGCTCTACCTGTGGCAGAGCGATTAAACCACAACGTCTCTACATTATAGTTATGTGCTAAGTTGTTGCACTTATTGATTAGTGTTAAAGGAAGCGTATGGATCGATCCTAGGATATCATTGTTATTGTTATTGATGAGATGGTTAGGTGTGTGTTGTAACATCTTGTATTTTTGATTTAATTAAAAGTTAATGTCGTAAATTCTTGTAAGTTACTTATGCATATTGTTTTATTTTGGCTTTTAATTTTTTAAATTGAAAGATAATAACTAATAATAATAATAATAATAATAATAATAATAATAATATTATTAGTAATAATAATTTGTAAAAATTATTAAACTTAGAAATACATGAAGCTTGGATTTAAAAGTCTAGGGGACTTTATTGCCAATTTAAGAACTTAAAACGTAAGTTTCTCACATGAAATGATAAAGTCAAAACCAAAGGGGCCATTTGTGTAATTTTCAAATTTTGAACCCAAATCTTCCCCCCACCGTTCGTTCCGGCCAACTCCGGCGAGTTTCAAAACACCAAAAATTGCTCGGTTTCGAAACTAAAAACCATTCCTAACCGTTACAGGATCATGAATCGAACCTATCAACACACTTTAATTTGATTAAAGAGTTCTAATGAGCATTCACGCCATGAAACCGAAACATCCTTAAATCATAGAGCCGTTTGAGCAATAAACCATAACTAAAGTCTAATTAATCGAACCTAGACAATCATCTAACCATTCCTAATCTTTCACACCTTCCAATTACACCTGAAATCACACAAACAAAGTTGTACGATTACCCCTCTCGCTGTGAACATGCAACTAGATCTTAAACTACCTTTCGAGCATTTTAAACTTCAATTGATTAAGGGCTTTCGATCAAGGACGACACACGAAGCAGCCCACGGGTTTAATTTGGTTTCTTTCATCGTTTGTACACAAAACGAATTCAACTTTGATCACGCTCGTTCTTCGATCTGTAGCATCGATTTCAAACATCTACTAGGTAATTGATCTTGCCTATATGTTCGAATATGCACGGGGAATGAAAGCCCCATGTTTATTTTAGTGATCCTTATCGTTTCATGCTTCGATTGGATTCGTTTTCAAATTAGAGTTTATGCAATTTGGGGGATTTCAGTGGGTCTTGTGTCTAATGAATATAAGATTTCAACACTAGTTCTAAAGGCGATTGAGGCCTAGTTCAAGTGGTAACATCGTGGACTTCTAAACAAGAGGTCCCCGGTTCGAACCCGGGGGACCTCCTGTTTTAATTTTAAGCCTTTTTAGCCTTTGTTTATATTCAGGAAAATTTTCTAAAAATTTATAAAAATCAAGTTGTGAACTTGTTAATTTTGTAAAACACCCTACTATTTTCTGTTAATTTATTTCTTAAGATGTCTTAACATTTTATAAAATATTATAGACAAACATTATAATTAGTTTATTTTTTTATAACTCGGACCTTAAATATTGTATAACTTATTGAATCATTACTTGTACAAATAATGTATTTTATTATAAGTTAGACTTAAAATATTGTTTTGCTATATTATTGTTGGTTCAAATAATTTATATAAAATATTTTTATAATAAAATAAACTTTAAATATTCTAGTAACTCACTAAATCATTATAATAAACATATATTATTCTATAAAATGAGAGTACTTTTAAAAGTTATACATGTTACTGAACTTTGTAACTAAGTTTTATTACAAATGGTTTCCTTACATTTTTTTAAACTAAAATGCTTAACTTGTATATTTCTTTTCTTTTATTAGTTAATGTAATTAATAAAATCTCTAAATACCAAATTCCATCCAAAACCCTAGTCCTCGTTGATTCGTTAAACTCATTACAAATAAACTTTAACATTGTAAATATATATACATTTTACGTGCATTGTGAAGGACTACGTTGAAACGACGTTTATTTCCATATTAATCGTTATTCTATACTTATTGATCAAGTGAGTATTTCTATACTCCTTTTTTCATATTTTCACACTTTGGGGTGAAACATGTTACTTTATAATCATTGCACTTGTAAACTTTTGATTCTTGTAAACTTATGGCAATTTACTTGTGTGTTGTGGTTAGTTGAACTTTGTAGCTATCATGTATTGTTGAATATATGTACAATCATTAACTATTGCTAGCCTGGTGACGTCATAGATCTATAGATCTATGGGTCTGACAAGCCTGCTTGGTAAATGTTTGAGACTTGTAAAAATCTGTCAAGGTTTGATTGTGCATTCTGTCTTACATCCCTAGTTACTTTGTTCTCTAACTTACAACATGAATTGTCATCTTTTATATACTTATGTATTGAAAACTATGGAAATCTCACCAATATTACGCTGACCTTTTATTTTTGAACATGTTTCAGGAAATGCTCAAGTTTAATTGCCACCTTTGAAGCTTGTTCACACCTAGGATTGGACCTAGATAAATAAATGGGTGAGCTTGAAATATTACTATTATGCTTGTTGACTTCTTATTTGAGACTTATGCTTGTAATGTTACAATCAAAACTTATGATTATTATATTTGAGTTTAATAATAACGTTATGTGGCTGTAAACGATCTTAACCCTCACATCTCGACGTTTCCGCCGTCAAGGTTGGGGTGTGACATGTGTGCCCACAATCCTATCTCACATATTGGTGCATTAGAACTGCAGCTAATGTACATATTGTTAATTGTTTATTGTCATCAGCTCATATGGGTATTTATTCTTAGATGATCATTATTATTTGATTTTCAACTTGATCATCTTATTATCATCGTTATTGATCACTGTATTGCTATTGTTTACTTCCGTTACTGAGCATTCTTTGGCTCAGCCGTGTTTTCTTTTGTTGGTTTCTCTTATGTCTATAGTAGGTACTCAAGGGGCTCAAGGGAAAAAGTGAAGAGGGTTAACTCAAGAGTTAGGATGAGAACATTTGGATTAACAAGACTTAATAGTATTTTAATTTTAAGACTTTATTTTAATTATTTGGACCTATGTAAGGATTTGAATGTTTCTTAGTACCTCATTTTTATTACTCATGAAACTCTGATTACTGTTTATGTGACACGTCAACCCTACTCGGGTTGGGGTGTTACAGTGGTGGTGGTGGCTGGCATGGTGGTGGGCAGGCAGTAGTGGTGGGAGACGCTGGTGGTGGGATGACGACGATGGTGGGTGGTATGGTGGTGGGTCGACGCTGCTTATGGGTGGCAATGGTGGTGGGACGGCGGTGGTGGTGGGACGGCGGTGGTGGTGGACGACGTAGTGGTGGGACGACGGTGGTGGTGGCCGGTGACGGTGGTGGGACGACGGTGGTGGTGGGCTCATAAAACTTGAAAAATAAATAATTAGATGCTAATCAGGTTAATTACATAGGATTAAAATACTATCCCAAAGTTAAATGACCTGATTGAAACAGTTTAAAACTTGAGTGACCTGATTGGAATAATCATAAAAACTTTGTTACTAATCTATGAAAATTTCTTTACAAAATATTTTAAAATTAATGTTTTTGAAAAGTAAAATTTGTATAAAGAAAAAATAATTAAAAGTGGGAGTTATAATAAGGAAGTTTCTTAAAAATTATACTTTTTTCAACATTTATATTGAAACAAGGTTTTATATATTTATCATAAAAAGATTTCAATCATATCTTATTTTAAAATATATTTTCATTCTATTTAATATTTTATTTATCCAACATTACTAAAGATAATGTGAAAAATAGTCTAGTAATCGTTGAAGTAACTAACTGAACCAAACCAAAAATATATGTAATCACACATATTTATAGTTCATATGTTAACTATCTTCTTTTGATTGAATTCGACTTTTAAAAGCAAAAAACGTAACCCTATATTTATATTATACATTAATTAATCCTAACACAATTCAAACACTATTTAAATAATCAAATAAATAAACAAATAAATAAACAAACACACTCTTATTCTAATACAAACTTAATTAAATAACTTAATAATTATCTACTACTAACTAACCGATAATTATTAAGTAATTAAACTAAACTTTTGATTTCACTCTCTAATCGTTTTTACTTTATCCATGTTAACCTTATTTATTATAAATATCTTAAGATTAGATCCATCACCATTCACCCTTTGATTTTGATATTTATAGTTTTTATCATCTTTGTTTGAAATTATTCATTTTCTCGATCCTTCATGAATCACAGCCTCAACTCCGATTATGTCCTAGATCTTCTTGTTTGAACCATTGCTTTTGATAACAATTTCTTTGGATCAAAACCTTCTTATTTGACTTTTACTTCTTCCCGGATCATTAATTTAAGTCACCTTCTTATTGCCTGCTATCGAGAAAAAAAGAAAAAAAAACTACTCCATTGCTTTATTATTTTTTACCTTGCCGTTAAACGAATGCATGCCACCCAATTATTTTGTTTCCCATGCTACTTTTCGGATTACTTCTGCCGATAAGAAACACCCCGTTCTTGTTCTCGGCGAGAAGAAAAGCCCGTCTTTCATCCTATCCTTGAAACGCTTGTTAATTATGCATACACTTTGTTGACGCCATTAATCGATCACACTTGCTAACCTGCTAATGATCAACTCCAACTTCAATTATAATTAAGATATTTCGTCACTATAGTTAAGCTATTTTTGACAAGAGGACGAACAAAAAGAAAAATCTTTTTATTAGAAGTCATAACTGACCACTAAACAAATACAAAAATCATCATCCACAATGCTCAATCCCAACACCAATGACCAAACCTTCTATTTCAAACACATCTGCCCGTAATGCTGACCAACCCAATTATCCAAAACCAGACCCGGATGTATCATCATCTTTGATTTTCATGTGACCCGTAAAACTATTTTTAGAGTCTTCACCGTCACACGTCTCAGTATAAGACAAATTCAACGTCAAATCAATGCATCACATTTTCTATTCTAAACACAATACCTTTTTTATTAATGAAGATAATATTAACAAATAAACAAGGATTAACAAAACATCGTAATAGTTATATTTTCCCAACGGTTATCAAATATAAATACAAATTAAAAATAATAAAGTAAAGTTTTGGCACCGTTCTCCCTGTTTTTTCGTCGATAGTGTTAAAATTTTATTCCGGCAGTGTAAAGTTTTAGCCCGATAGTATAAATTTTATAAGAAAATCGAGTTCGCCCCTTGCAAAAATTAATTTCGTATGAAATATTTAAGCTCTGTCAATGATTATAATTATTTCATTTACAAATGATAATACTAATGATATACATAATGATAAATCTGACATGAACTTGAGTTTTGAGTTGTTGAATTATATCAAACCAAATCGAGAGTATTGAACTAAAATTTTCTCTTGAACAATCTAACTTGATCATGAGAAAATTAATCAGGAAAATTATTATTATATATTACAAAAAGCAACTACATCAACAGTGATTTACATGTATGCATGCATAAAGTACATCTTTTCATTGGTGTATAAGTTTGCATCATTTTGAATTAATTACTATTCCTCGGTATAAAATTTAAACGCAATCTCATAACAATATAGATCTATAAAGTTCTTTTTTCTGCCTTTAGATTTTTGGATTTTAATATTTAAATTATTTTTAAGACATTTTGTTTTTCTATTTCAACTCTTTATCAACGTTTTAAATTTTATTAATAATCAAGTTTGGTATTTCTAATTGCTACTACAACTATTTAAAAATGAATCGGGTAAAATTATAATTTTTCACAACTATGTGATGTTTATTTAAATTCCACATACGGAATATTAAATTTTTCTAAACTAAATTCTACAAGTGTACGGTTCAATGTGTTTATTTATAAATGATTAGAATTTTAAAATCGAACCGTTACAACCTTATATCTTTCTCCTTCTTCACATGTATCATCATTGCAACACGTGTCTTTACTACATTTTAAGCCTTTCTAAAGTTTTGGGAACTCCAATTTCTCTTTTTATAGTTATTGCGGAGCAACGCCCGCTGGCATTTTACTAGTTATATATAACATTTTAGAACTTGATTTACAATACTTCTTTCTTATTGTCTATATAGTCACCAACCCACTTTTTTATGCTTGATGTTATAATTTCTTTCTTTTGTTTATTTTTTTCCTCTAATGTTACTTTTTTCCCAAACTTTTTCTAGTATATTTTGTTCTAAGTTTATTTTATATTTCTATTTTATAAACCTTTTTATTTTATTTATTTTTAAATTATAGTTAGTGTATCTACAATGCTTTTGAATTTACTCTGTGAAGTTATTTTTTTATTTATATTTGCATATAAATTTTATTTAAATCGACTCGCAAATATACTATGATCATTTATGTATTTTTTGAGTTTTGTTTTAGCTATTGTATCCCTAAACAATTTAAAACATACCCTTGCCACATGATTTTTTTACTATAACTACATATAAATTTTATGACTTTCCTGCAACGAAGTGCGAGTTAAAACCTATTAGTTGTATCACATAAACCAAAACTAAAACCTGAGAAACAAAAACCAAACAGCTAAGTAATTCTATGGTGGAGAATCAAACTTCGAAACTTGAATTAATATAAAAGACACAATAGGGGTTCCGGGGTTCGTATGGTGGAATCGTACATGAGAGAAGGAAGCCGAGGAAAATCGAACAATGAATTGTATGGTAGAACATTTTTTTTATTGAGAAGTATTGTCGTTTAGAATTATTATATATACATGATAAAGTTATCTTAAGAACCATACTTTTTATAAGAACTTATGAAACAATATTATCCACACATTTCTTATCACATGTAAGTCACATGTTTTTTTTAAACGTTCATTACTTTTTTTCACAATATTATTTTTTCAAAAAAAAATCACCATTCATTTCAATATTTTTTTATCTTTCCAACGCCTACCATATTAATATATTCTTTTTAAATCATCCACCCATTATTTATGTATGTGTAAATTTTGTTATACATATGTGTAATAGTAAATTCGGTATTACACATGTGTAAAACGAATTTTGTAAAAAAAGAGTTTTTTTTTTAATTTTTTTATAGATTCTTTTAATGAAAGAGAGAAAGGAAAACATTTTTGTGTTTTTATTATTTTTATGTTATTTTTTGTTTTATAATTATTTTCATTATATTTTTGTTAATTATCATTTTGTCATTGAAATCTAGTGACTCACATTGGTTCCTAGAATTCATATAAAAAATAAATTCTCTTTTGATCTCTCCCCTATATATACATATAGTTACTTAAGATAGAGTTATATTGAGAACCACCATTTTTTATGGAAAATTTAGAAAACAATATGAGCCACACATGCAAGTCACATGTTATTTCTCACTTTCTTTAATGTTCACAAAATATTTTTCACAATATCATTTTTTTTGAAAAAAAATCACCATTAATTTAAGTAGTTTTTATCTTTCCAACATCTATTATATTTATATTTTTCTTAAAAAAATAATTCATCCATTATTTATATATATGTAAATCTTGTTATACACATGTGTAATACAAGATTTACACATGTGTATGTGTAAATTCGTTATTACACACGTGTAAAACGAATTTCGTAAAAAACGAGATTTTTTTAATATTTTTTATGAAAGAGGGAAATTAGGATATATTTTTATGTTTTTTATCACATGCAAGTCACATGTTATTTCCCACTTTCTTTAATGTTAACGAAAAAATTTTCAACGAAAATTTTTTCACAACATCATTTTTTTGGAAAAAAATCACCATTAATTTCATTATTTTTTTATCTTTCCAACATATATCATATTGATATTTTTTCTTAAAATTTTTTTCCACACGTTATTTTTTGTTTTATAATTTTTATTAATTACCATTTTGACATTGAAAACTAGTTCATCCCATTGGTATCCCTCTCCTAGTTACATTAATACAAAGATGTTTTAAAATGACTAATCGTTCATTGTAATTGTGCTTGAGTTTATGAATCTTGATATTTTAAAAATGTTTGCTGAAAAAAATAAAATGTAGTATATTAATTTTAATAATGATTAGCAGGGCCGGCTTGACATTTTCAAGGGCCTCAAGCGAATTCATAAAATGGTGCTTTTTATGAATTTGTTGTCATCGACATACCCTACAAATTTTACGTGTTTCAATTGTAATAGTTATCTATTTTGGCTTATTATTCAACCCGCCTAATATGCAATATTCTCTTTTATTATTCATGTATTCAAACACCTTCTCATAAGCTAGTCAAAACATACGTTTAATGCATATTATTTAAATAAATACATCAACTTACTTTATATCCCCTCTTATCAATTACCTCCTTCACCACCCTATACATCATAAAATAAAATATCACCATTATAATAAAGTGGTTTGAAATCTTACTAAAGCCATGGTGTAAACTCATGATTTCATCACCTACTAAGTATATGAACTCATATCACTAAGATGTTTATGCAAGTACAAACTATATACAAATTAGTTACGGAAACAAAATGAAACATTTTGGTGGAAGATAAAAGTAAAAACAACGATCCCTTTAGCTAAAACTCTCGTATCTTATCTCGACTTATCTAGTCACGATAAAGATTTGTTAGCTTGGATCCACATAGCAGCTACTCTTGAGACCGTAAATTGTAGAAGCCATGTTAACAACGAAATCTTAAATTGAATTTGGGCCCCTTTGAATGTGGAGGCCTGAAGCAAGATGCTTCACTTGTATAAGGCAAAGGCCGGCCTTGACAATTAGATAGATATTAAATATATTTTTGCTTTTATTTCATCTTCTCTAGATCCTTATAGCTTATGTACGAGAGATTTTACTAGCTAAATTTATTTCAGTTGTTCTTTATTGATTTTGCATTTGATGAATGCTCAATGACTTAATTTGCTTACATAGCAGAAAATAAAGAGAATGATACCTACATAACATAATTTATTACTATCATGTTGCCTCCAAATTGCTTCTATTCTATGTTCTAACTATTTTGTAATCAGATGGATTCTTGTAGATTTTGAACAAAAGGAAGAGTAGAAGACCCATTTGACACTCGTATTGTGCTGAAAATGTTTTGTTTTCTTAAGCTTACCTGTACTAACAGGGCCGGTCTCGAGAGTTTTCGAATAAATTTAGGCCTTGCCCGAGTAGAAAAATGGGCCCTATAATATAATATCAATAACCGGTATGTTAAAAATCAATAATAAGACAATAATTATTTTACCAATAAATAAAAATACTGTAGCAAAATAATCTAATTTACTTAACCGAATCGTAAGACTCTTCTAGCATTTTTGAATTGAGTTTAGATTGGTTCGACTAAACTAATAAAAAGTTAATGGATCCTAATTTTCAATTGATCAAGATAATTAAATTGCTATTAGCTTTGTTAATTAATTTGTTAATAATATATAGTTATTTTTATATATACATACATATATAATATAATTTTTTAAAATTTTAGGCTCCTTGATCGGTCATCAACCTTTGCCAACCTCAGGGCCTCCCATGTGTACCAACAATTTATGTCATCGGGAGTTGCAACATAAAGCATAGAGGATATGTTTGCTCTAAGAATCAAAATCAACATAAAGTTAAGGATCTTTAAGTGATGAGACATCGGGAGGAAATTTGCATTGACAAAATACCCTTTTGAATGCAAATATTCAGCAAACACAGCCATATCAGATGACAGCTCCTTAAACTCCATCAATTCATCTTCTTTCTTACACTCTGTTCTCGATTTCTCTCTACGATCACCACCCGAAAACAAATTCGATAACTTTTTAAAACCCTTTTCAGATTCTTGATTTTGCCCCTCATCTGATAACCCGATTGCTTCTGCTAAAAATGATCCAATGCCATTGTCTCTTTACCTGAATCTTTCTCATATCTTCTCAATTCCAACTCCAATTCCCTCAATCTTTTCTTGAGTTTCCCCTTGTCATCTTCATCATCTTCGATGATAAGGGGCTCCAGTGGCTTCTTATTAGGTTCCTATTTAGCTAATTCTTGCTGGAATTGAGACGAAAGTGAGATGTTTCTAGTGAAAATTGAAGTGGGTATCAAAGATTTAGTGTGAATCGAAGGGGGTTCAAGAGTGTGCGAATTTGATGCAACCAAAGGATTTTGGGGCGAATCATTTGGTGGGTTTTACGTCATGTTTTTGAAGTTAAAAAACGTTTTAAAAAGTTAGAATTTGTAACTTTTCAAAAACTCCGTCTTCTTCTCACATCTTCATCTCCATCTAAACATAATTTCACCTCCTTTCAATTTATCTTCTTTTCAAAAGTTAAAAAGAGTTTTTAAAAAGCAATCCCAAACACTCACTAGTGTCGAGAGTGCTACTTTGATTGTTTTATGGTTGATTTTGGGGTTTTAGATGGATTTATGTTATGTTCTGACTTTATTTTACGAGAGAAAAAAATGAAATATTTTTTTATTCTTTTTTGCTTCTTTTTTTTTCTTTTGATTTGGAAAGATTGTTTTTATCCTTTATTTTTTTTATTTTTTTATTTTTTCTTCAAAAATAAACTCAGGAATATATTTTTTTTATTTTTTTCATTAGAAATTAAAACTATGGAATGCAATTTCTTATGTTTTTCCTTTTGTTTTTTTCTTTTTATTTTCTGAATTTAATTTACGAGAGAATAAAAGTGTTTTTTTAACATTTGCAAACTGCTAAAATATTTTGTAATTACAATAAACCTATTTTTAAACTTTAAAAATTACTTCAAAATTTAAATTTAAATAAAGTCATTCAACACTGAAATAATATTTATAAAACCATAAAAATACATTTTATTTAAATAATTTATTCCACATTTTTAGTAGCTATGAACGGTGGGTGGAGACGGACGGTGGTGGAGGCGGACGGTGGTGGAGGCGGACGGTGGTGGTGGCGGACGGTGGTGGAGGCCGATGATGGTGGTGGCACACGGTGGTGGCGCACGGTGGTGGCGGACCATGGGTGGTGGTGGGTGATGGTGTTTAATCCTCTGTAGATTTTAGAATACTTTAGAAGTGGTTGTGTAAATTTTGCACCGTCCAAAACCCCACGCAAATATTTTTAATGAAAAGTATTGTAATAAATAAACACTGTGTAGACCTTAATATTTGCGCATGATGTGTGTGGCGCAGACACAAGAGGTAAGGAAGAGTTTTTCATAAAAAAACAAACACCCTCTAAGTATTAATAATTTGATTTTGTTAATGTTATTTTTCTTCTGACTTGCAAACTCTTAAATTACTATTATCTAATTAAAATTGTATATAAAGTTTTTATGTTTTGATCCGCTAACACAATACCTCATCGAAGGAAGTAGCAAAGAACACCGATATTATCTACAATAGGAAAATTTAATCCACGCGTTGCGAAGGAACCATACAATGACATTAACACAACTAACTATGAGTTGTGGCGCGTCTACGAACTTCCATTGCGTTCATTGCTCTCTTAATATTAAACGTGGTTAAGTATATATAAAATGTATGTTGATTTGTTTTGGTTTTGAAGATAAATATAAATAACAACATTGTGCCAAGTATGTCTTGCACGTGCCTAGTAACTTATAAAAAGTAATTTAAATCTAAATTAAAATAAAAGATAATTTAAATGAAAGTAAACATAGCTTAAAGTAAAAGAAAATAAAAAAGACAAACATATATGTAGACAACAAGGTTTGAAACTAACAATACCTAACCAATCCACCACATCCGATCGTTTATTACTAACTACTGAAATAAAATATATTTATTTTATAGGAAAACAAAGATATGAAACCACCAATCTTTAGAATTGAGAGTACAATCAATGATAGATCATTAGGTTTTTCCGGACCGGGTAAAAAGAAACTTCTTTTAAATAACGGCATCACTACGAAGAATCAAAAAAAAAAAAAAAAAAAAAAAAACTCTGTCTAATAACCTCACATTATATATACACAAATAAGTACTTGTATATAAAGTTAGTAAAATGTCATTTTTCATTTTTCAAACAATGTCTATTAACCACTCACATTATATATATACAAATAAATACTTATATATAAAGTTAGTAAAATGTCATTTTTCGATGGTTTTCTTTGATCATATGCTTCCATACCGTTGTCCATGTAATGTTATAATTACGGAAAGTCACCAATATGATCAAACACGTTGCATCTTAATTTTACAAAAATGAATATTGACTTTTAGGTTGTTTAAAAAATAAAAGAGACTAGATTGTAGCCTTCAAGTTCGGGAAAAAAAGATGACTATACTTTTTAAATGGTTGATTTTAAATAGAAAGTTAGATTTTAGCTGTGTAGAAAATAATGTGACTAGATCGTAACATTCAGGTATACATGATATTTTCTAATTGTTGGTTTTGATTTGAATCTTAAATTTTAGCTGCTGGAAAAAAGAGTCTAAATTGTAGTCTCCAACTCAAAATCAACCAATTAAAAAATGCAATGACTAATTGAAAGTTGTAGTATCCAACTTAAAACCACCAATTGGAAAAAGTTATGTGTGCGTAAATGCTAAAATTTAGTGGCCTCCTTTCTCAAACTTCATGGCTACAATATAGTTATCTTCTTTTATAACATCCTAAAAATATGACAATGAGATTTATAACAATTGGTTTGAAAAGAGACACTCCATAACTTTTTAATGTGCAGGTAATGAGTTTGAGTCTCATTTGATGTAATATACTACAAATATACAATAAGTTTTACCACAACAAGCCTTTGGGTGGTGAGTTTTCTATTAGCTCGAGTCTCACTCTGTGCAATATGCTACAAATGGACTAGGAGTTTTACCATAATAAATCTTTGGGTGGTGAGTTTTTCAATGGGTTCGAGTCTCACTTGGTGCAATATGCTTTAAGTGGATAATGAGTTTACCATAACAGGCCTTTTAGTGGTAGGTTTTTCCTGTGATGGTCGGATGGTCGGGTCCCATGTAATGTCTCTTTACTCGAGGTGGGTGGCCTTTCAATAATAGATTTACCCGGATGATAGAACATATAGTATTCATTATTCATTTAGAACTACATCTTAAAAGTATAGTTCTATATACTATGAACTTGTAATGAGATTTTCAGCAACTTAGGATTAGAGCTCAACTACTTTTTTTATTTTGCTTCTAACATATTTATAGAAAACCATAGAACAATTCAATCAACAAATAATAAACATTCAACGCTCCAACAAAATTAATCTAAATATAAAAATGATTAAAGAAATAAAATAGAACATTATAGGACATAATAATATACCAAAAGTTTAATGTATCTTATGATGATGCAATTTGATGACTTAATCTTTCGTTGACTATTTCCTATTTTAGTCTAATTAACTGGTGAGGAGATAACATATCTAGACTTTATCTTTATATGTTTTTACTATAAAAACATGACCAATTTACATTCATAAATTTACAAATTTCCTAGAAACAAGTTAATTTTGACACTTCTCACCGATGATGTCTCATTTTCTCGTATTCAGTCTCTTGTTGGCAACATGTTCGATCCTCTTTGCTTCGGACCCTAGTCCTCTCCAGGACTTCTGTGTGGCTGATCCAAATAGCAAAGGTAAAAGATTATCATAATTTTTTAGTTTTTGATAATAGTTGTTTTGAAACACAAAAGAAAAAAAGTAAACGAAAATATGTAAGTAGATTAAAAAATTAATATTAAAAACTATTAGAAAAAAATCAATTTATATGATAACATTAGTGAGAAAAAAAGAAATTATATTTTAACTTTGGTGAAAAGAGCAACTTTGCTTAAATTTGCTTCCCAAATTAGCGAATTGTAAAATAACACAGAAGTGCTCATAAATTTTTTAAACCACCTAGCAATACATAATTTTATGGTTATATGATATGCAATATCTATACTGTTCATAATAAGTTTTTTTGATATATTTTTATGTAGTATTCGTTAATGGTGTGGTTTGCAAAGATTCAAAGCTTGTGCAAGAAAATGATTTTCTGTTTAGAGGGCTTCATCTGATGGGCAATACGTCGAATGACGTGGGCTCCGATGTGACTCCAGTAACTGTAGCAGAGTTACCGGGACTCAACACATTAGGTATCTCCATGGCTAGTATTGACTTTGCTCCTATGGGTATCAACC
>BJCM01062173.1:0-20252 GCA_018326385.1 Flaveria bidentis | reverse complement strand
ACAAGTTACCAACTTTAGTTGGTGACAAAAGGTAAGTCAGGGACATGTCCTGACTACCATATCTCAGATCAGACTTTATCCAAGATACCTTAAACTATAGTCTTGTAGTATAGGCTTTAGCTATAGGATCCCAGCTGGTATCAAAGTATATCCGGCTGTAGGTAGTATTATATATAGGTTTTCTTTGTAACTCATTCCACACTGCTTGTAAGAGTCTTGTATTATTGAGTTGAGAAGCAATATATAAAAGTACCTTGAAAATTACTTCTTGTGTTCTTTATTATTTTCTATATTATGATCAACTCTTACTGATTCTATCTTTACCCGAGTGTTGTTCTAACTGAGTTTGAGAGAAAACATAGTGTTAAGTGACTTTAACCGATCCTGCAGTAACACCGAAGGCCGGTTCAAAGTTAATGCTAAAACAACCACCTACATCTGCAATGGCACCACTAGCAAAGCGAAAGCTACAAGTCGGGAGCGGTACACTCTAATCTTTACTTGACACGCGTCCACTCTAAGGAATCAAAAAATAACTAACACTAATTAATTAATCTAACCATCGGTGACTTGGGAAGCAAAAGAACCCACCCTCCAGCCTAAAACCACCGGGGCTTAACTCTTATGGATGTGCATAATCTTTTGGGCAACATTGTAAAGGACGCAAGATAGAGGCCATTTGCCACTAACCTAGGAAACCGGTTAGGAGATGCAGCTAAGATATCGATGTCATGAACCGTGGTAGCCAACCTTTTGTAGTAACTTTTGGTCAATGTAAATATTATGCACTAAGTAATAGTTGCATCTCCAAGGTCTATGTAAATAAACCAAACCTAGGAACACTTGATGTAAATGACAATGCTGTTGGAACTGCTTATTAATGTCAATGTATGCAATATGCCACATTAGCTGTGGTTTATGGCCAATTACCAGCAACTTGAAAAACAACTTTCCTGACTGCCTAATTCGATCATAGTCATGGATGGAGGTATGATGATTGTTTCTGTTGATTGTATGCTTCTAGGTTGGTTTTTAATGTGTTCTATGAAAACAATGTAGCTAGTATTCAAGGTATTTTGCTTGACAAAAACATACTCTTATACTTGAAATGAGTGAAGGTTCACACTTTGAAACGGGTAATGAAATTGATGTCTAGTCGTGTCAACATGCTCTATAGATAGTCTTCTTGCCCATTCTTGAAGGTGATTATAGATCGCCTATGCAAGGACCTTGGAGAAATATTTACAGGCATTCTCCCACGAAAGATAAAAGGTAATTTTGTTGGATTTCTTAAATTTATAGGTTATTCATTTAGTTTTCGCACATACACATTTTGTTCAAATTTATATTTTGTTTACACTTTTCGTCCAAATTTATACCTTGTTTACATAATGATATTAAAACAATCTAATCTTTTTCATTAAAACGATTTATTAGGTTTCAGCATTGAAAATTGGTTGACTTGTGGCTTATTATCACTTTTCCTTTTTTTTCTCGAATTATGTTTTCATAGTTAGACCACAAAATAGAGACAACAAGTTTGGGTTTGGTTGATGGTTTAAAAATAGATGTTAATACAAAAACTACTCATTTGTTTCAAGTGAGTTGCGTTGTCACAGGAAATTGGTTATTTTACAATCGTACATACAATATTAGAGTGCACAAAACATTAGATTTTCATAACCTTTTTTTTGGCCAAATATTGCCTTTTGGTGATTATTTAATATCGTGCATAAAATTTTAGAATGCATATCCGATTTCCCCGATGCAACGCAAGGGGTGACCTCACTAGTTAATTAACAACTATATAAGCAGAAAAATGCATATGTGAAGAAAAATATTAAAGATTTAACAAGGTTTACAAATATGTACATTCAATTTACATTTCCATGGGTTATTCAAACATGTAAATTCCATAAATGCTAAAAACCTAGTAGAAACGTATTTAAAGTTGCAAAAACCATCACCAATAGAAAAATGTATGATTATTCAAATACACCTATGTAGCAATCCAATTTATACATGTGTAAACTTAAAACTAGGCCTGACAATTTTGACCCAAGTGGATACATTTGGGTTGATTTGGGTAGTAATAATAAAGTAATGGCTTAGATTGGATTAAACTATATTCTTAAAAAGGTCAAGTTGGGTAACTTTAAAACTAGAAAAAGTGATCAACGGGTTAAGATGTGTCATAAAGAACAAGAAATGGATCAGGATGGGTTGATTAACTTTTCTCTTAACTAATCTTTCTCCACCTCATCTTTTCTCCAAAATCAACATATAGTCTCACATCTAAGTGGTAGAGATAAAAAATATTGGATTTATGAACGGGTCAAGATCGGTTTACGGGTCATATGAGATGAATGGGTTGACAACCGAGCGTCGTAAACTGGAGCTCCATGATAGGGTTAAAAGACCATAATATAACTACACAAGTCACGTCTACTATCACCATGCAGTTTATCTTTTTATATTTTTATTTATAACCATTTGCTTATAATGTAATTTTAAATGTGTTTGTCTAGCTAGTTGTACCTTAAGATAAGGTTGTTCATGAGCCGAGTCGAACCGATCCGATCTTTGCTCGTGCTTGGCTTGTTTTCAAACTGAACCGAGCCAAATGGCTCGTTTACAACCGAGCGGAAAATCGAACAAGCATTTTTCGAGCGTTAATTTTCGAGCGAGTATCGAGCGAGCGCAAACAAGCGGCGAACAATTTGTAGAACCCAACTATTTTGTGTGTCATACGATTTATATTGCTACGTATAAGCTATAGATACATATTAATTCGATTCAAACCGAGCGGACCTTTGCTCGTGCTTGACGCATTTATAGTAAAAATTCGAACGAGAAATTTTTAAGCAAAATTCGAACGAACCCAAACCGTCCATCTTACAACTGAGCGGACCATTCCAAACAAGCATTTTTCGTGCCTTGGGATTGGTCTATGTATAGAATTGTTTAATCAATGTGGTTTATTGAATCTAAACCCATTTTGACCCGGCCCATTCTGACCCAACCTCATCCTGATCCGAATTCATTCTAACCCATTTTTAGATTAGTACATTATGAGTTTATGACTGAAACCCATCCTAACCCGAATCCACTCTACTTGGCACCCAACCTAACCCGACCCGCTCATCTTGCCAGGTATACTTAAAACCCAACACAAATTTGTAAACATTTGTTAAAAACCAACAAAACCCAACACAAATATACAACCTTTTGTTAAAACCCAAATTTGCACCTTTTGTTAAATATCAACAAAACCCAACACAAAACCCTAACAAACATATCATAGGGATGCAATACCTTTTGAATATCAAACGACCCACATAAACATCATAACAAAACAGCGCCTTTCTTAGATCATCGCCCTCCGAGTCTTTTCGATTTTGAGAAAAAGACAATGGATCTAAAGAGAAACGAATCTGAGAGACGATGATGATGTGAGCAAAACCACCTCTACGTTGGTCGGTGATTATGGTCACCAAATTTATAAAAGAAGTTATGAGTGGAACTCATGTAAGATTCTCGTTGAAAAAAAATTAGAAAAAAAAGCTTCAAACGATAAATCAAATTAAAATTGAAAGTGTGGCATTGTAACTTAATTAGGGAGTAAATTGTAACTTTGAAAAACCATCTCAAGAAGATTGTAGGCTATACTTCATTCACTTGTAATATTTTATTTAGTGAATAGCAACATGCAATAGAATACTCATCACAAATCACAAATTACTATATAGAATTTTTCAGTCAAATGAAGTATATTTTTTTTAAAAAAATTTGTAAAGGGGTAAACCACAGTCTACCAACTCTTTAAAGATGAAACTTTCATTATGTTTTGGTACTTCTAATAACAAACAAGCATACAGCTTGTTCCAAATAAAACGAGGAAGGAGAACATACAATAAATTTTGGGCGTCTTCTTCCTCAGACAAACCTGCGGCTGAAAGCCCTTATTAGAGACCTTTTTTATTTGATTTTAAACAAGCGGGACCAAAGCATAAACACCTTTACAAAATATTACACAACTAAGAGCCAAACCAAACATAACTGTTACTCATATGTCTTGATCCATTCACGATTCGGTTCTTTGGTTTTGTCGTTCCAAGACGAGTTTGACACCTCTTGTTCAACCCAGGGGACCAAATTTTATATAACCCTAGTTCAACCAAGAACACGAAACCAGAACCTTGATCCGACCTTTGTCTTCAACTGAGAACTATCACCAACCAAAACTCAATAAAAGAAACACTACTGATTCAAGACATCACACAATGAGGCGGCTAAATATGGCATGAACATACTATACCGATAAAAGGTTGAACAAGCTAAAGTTATATGATCTACAACTCCTTTAATTTCAGATATCATATGAAATTCAATTATTTAATAAACTAAAAATGTCAGATTCCAGTAGTAGGGGAAGACAATAAGAATCTCAGAACTTGGTTTAGCAGAACCTCAAACAAGCTTCAAGCTCTTTCTCATCTTCACAGTTATAACCCAATTGATAGGCTCGAGCTACATTACATGTAAAAAAATATTTATTTTCACTTCTTATAACGTAACACCAAGGGTGAAACTGTGAAAGCAACGTAAACTAAAAAGCATACCAAAACGACCAGATCCCATGAATGGCTCTGCTTCATCTGTGACACCCCCTTGCTGCTGTTCCTCCTAATTTTCATCCAAATAAATAATATAAAATTTTAGCACCTTTAATAAATACAACACATAAAAACGTCATAAAAACTTCTCTCACAAAAGTAGAATATGACTGAAATAATATAGCTCTAATCATGTAATCATATTTGGCACACCAACTGTTTACAGAAACTCAATTTTTTTGAACAAAACGTGTTTAAAACTTTGATAATTATTTGATAAAAAAGGAAAAACTTCACCCAATAGTAACCAAGTTCCCAAGTGTTCCCATTATGGGTTGCTCAAAGCTTTTTTGTCCCTTTAAAGTCGCTCAATTTGCACTAGGTGTTCTCAATCCTATGTAATGTTTTCATAAATGTTTAAGTTTTTTAACAATCAAGGGATGCAAATAAAACATATATGAATCTTGTTTATTAATAAGTGAAAATTTTCTTCTAGTTTGAACAAAAGATGTTTCACATTAACCCAACCCACCCATTTTGACCTCTCATAGATTCTGGCCCAATTTGACATTGAAGAAAGAGAAGATTATGCATACTGACCCAGTATTAATAAATTAGTTAAATGGAAATATCAAAAAGTATCATTCACAAACTAATTAAGGTTAACATAACATTTTCAAATTTTATATAGTAGTTGCACCTTACATGCGATGGCTTTAATATTTCAATCATGGCAGAATAACTTGGCTTCAGGCTAAGGAGGTTGGTTTAGGAGTATCACAAAAAATGGTTACTGCTTCAAACAACTTGAGCTTTTATCAAGTTCCAACTCAAGCACAAAAGTGAGCTTGAAAGTTAAACTTTTAAAGAGCAAAGCTTTATATGGGCTGTACTTGAATAAAAGATGTATAAAAGATTCATACTGGTATTCGGTTCTGGTCATATGACTATCATTTCAAACCTCTTCTAAGTAACACTAGAGATGCAACTTACCGTGTCTCCTCCAATTTCAGATGGGGAAAGCAATCGATCGAAACAATGCCCGGAAATTGTACACACCAACAGCTCATTTTCTGGATCAAGAACAACCTCCTTGCAAGTATCATCACACACTGCACAAGCAAATAAGATAACAACAATGTTACTAGAATCCAATGGTCAAATATCCAAGCATTCAAAATATTTATTTATGGAGCTGGCAATTTAAACCCATTTATAGATAAATGGGTTCATTTAGGTTATACTTTCTAACAGGTCAAATGGGTAAAGTTGGAAAACTTAACTACAGTCAATGGGTTTAAAGTTGTCCAGAATGTATAGAATCTCATAACTATTGTATTACGAAATTCAAGAAACAAAAACAAAATTACGTTTTTAGGTCGGTCCAACTTGACCTGACCTAGCACATTTCTACCTGTAGTAAATTTTTGCCTGTTCTTACCAAATCAGTTTACCAACACAACCATTTTTTCACATCTACTTTTGAACAACAAATGAAGGTCAGAATGTCAATCAGTGACATACCATGAACATATCCAGTATTTTCACAGACAAAAACATCTCCAATTTGGTAGTAGGTACATTTTTCTCCAGAACAATCATGATCAGAGAACACCTTATCAGTTAGTCCTTTGCTTTTCTTCCATATGGAGACTTGATCAGCAACAGACTTGTCCAGAATCATCCAGTCATCTTTCAACTACAGATGCCAAGTGAGATATATTGAAAAAATTACAGGACAAAAAGTAATCCCATTACGAACAACCCGGCCCATTTTCCACCTCTATTCACCTGTGAAGGAAGAGGTGCTTGGCTTCTTTTTGCTACTTGCATCTGGATGTAATACTCTTTGAACTCACTGGGGCAATTTCTAACAAACTCAACCATGTCTTCTTCGTCACGCTACATGTGAAAATTTGGTTCTTAGGTAGGAAAAAGTATACTAAAAGCGTAGTTTCATGCACCATGCTGAAAGTATTAGAATTTAAAGTTAATTTCTAGGAATTAAGTTTACTAGGTACCAATGATAGTTGATTCTTTCAAAATAATTACAATGACAAGTAAAAGAATGTGTGGCGATATACTACCCCCTCTCACAAATTATACAAGACTTGCATTTTTGTTGTCATAAGAAATAAAATTAATCTTTTGCCACATTGAAGTTGCCTTATGTGTCTATTTGTCATACTTGTATACAAGCTTGTATGATTTATTACTTCCGTCGATAATTATTCCCATGATAATCGAGAACTAGTATAATGGATCTCATTAGAAACATGTTTCCCTTTAAATTCCACAAATAATAGCTCTGATCTTTCTTAGAATTCTAATTAAACTAAATAGCTTGACCTTTTCAGATGTTTGGTGGAAAAATTACTTTAAAATCTCATATAAATGATAATCCATACTTCCCAAAAACAGAGTCCACTTATAATTTCTAGAAAACTTACATACAAATATTATTTTTTTAACCTCTGAGCATATGTAAATATATCCTATATTAAGTCATCGATAAAGACAGTTAATATGGATCACCAATTTCCTTGATGTAAATCTGAGTTAGGATGCCCTGCAGCCTGTGCTCGTTTTTAGGAGAGCGTAGTAGATTGTGATGATTTACACATCAAGAGTTCAAGATAATAAATATACAGTTTTATATTCTACTTTTTAAGCATAAATATCATTTAGTTTAATATAAGACCAAGCACACAAATATTCAATTGTTGTTTTAGCCAGTAAAACTACCTGAATATACAGCTTCTTCCAAGCACAGTCACGCAACTTTCCTGTTGGTGGCAGGATACCCCATCGCATACAGTACCTAGAAGTTGGTGAATATTTTAGGCATTAATAAATCTAAGTATTTAAGTAAATAACAAATAAAACTCAAACTACACAACAATCAGCCCTTTTTCATATCCAAAAGTGAACCAACAGTAAAATGTGTATATACATGTGTGTGTGCACGCACTCCTTCCAATACGTTCTATACATTTCCTGATAAAACACCCTCCATTTTAAGGACTATATAACAGTAGCACCCTCCATCTCCCCTATTATACTAAAAACACCACTCTAGAAAGCAACAGATCTGACAAAGTAGAATCCATTGTTAAAGTATTAAAAGGAGATCACAGTCAAGATGCATAACTTCCATTTTGTGAAATAATATCAACAAGTTAACGTAGACAATAACACCTTGTAACAGAGGTGGAAGTTGAATTCATAATAAGCAACGAAAACATTCTGATACACAGTTCATTCCTAACCATTAGTAATAACAATGCAATAACAAACAAGAAGCAACAGTAACAAAGATAATATGTAACAAAATAAAGAATATCCATTCAAATCTAGCCTGAGAGATGTGGGAAAAAATACTCACAGGCGACGCCACAAGGATTCATCAGAAGATGCAAAATTAAGGAATCTACAGACCAGTGAGCATGCAACAAGATCCTGTCATTTTTCAAGATCATCATAAAAAACATCAGAACAAATTAGCAAACATCCCTTTCCGGTTTTGAGTAATCCAAATTTGATATGAAATTTTGATATTTTTAACAACTTTTTCTTTGCAACTTGTGTTGTTTCCTATGTATCATATAAAAGTTCATACGAAAAACACATAAACTTATATAAGCTTTAAATTAAAAACCAATATGTTCTACCCTCAAGAATTAACTCAGAAGCTATAACAAAACTAGCAGAAGCACAACCTCAGAGGATAGAAACTTAAGGATGTGAGGAAAAAGCTCCGGTGGAACCACGCTAAAGAAGCCATCTTCAATCCTCCTTGGAATCATTCCTCGGCTACTAACGGCACCGCTTTGCTCCACCCGAAGCCTCTTCGTCGGCCGCACGTCCTCCTTCTCCGATTTCGCATCTTCCTAAATCACACAATAAAATCAAATTCAAACCACAGAATTCACATCACCGAACAAACAAACACATAAAAAGGTCGAATCTAAGATAACTTGATCGATATTTCGAATCGATCGATTTCAAGGAAGGAATAAGGTGTTACCTGATCGGAGGTCTCTGAAAGGACCTCTGATTCTAAGAACTGAGCCAGATGTTCGTCTTCGTCCTCGGAAAGCGTCATGATTAGACCACGAGTTATTCGATCGAAAGTAGTTTGTTGAAGCAGATATTTGTTGCCGGAAAAGTGGCCGGCGAAAGTGGTTTTCCGCTGATGATAATGGAATGGAGAATTCTCGATATCAGAAAATTGGGGGTGCTTTGCTTTGCGTGATTAGCCTTCGGGTCGGGTCAAACCCTATCGGTTCAAGTCGGTTAGCTCCACCCCTCAGACGGTGTCAAATGTCTACACCATCATTTTTCACCTGAGCCTAGCGCCTAGCGGTGTGTTTTTAACCGAACCTGATTTAAAAATGCATTTTTTTTTCAAACAATATTTTATTCGGACTTCTTTGTAAATTATCCTTATTATATAGTTGACTAATAACACATAATAGCTTAAAGGTTCCATTATTTTAACTATAGTCCTCGACGAATAGATGGCATCACCAAAGAATCCTTTCCTCAGCTCAAACAAGTAATGAGCGTATGAGATAACCGTGATCTTTTTAAGAAATGTTGTTTTTAAGTTCTAACCCTTGTTTGTGTCAGTAGAAGGATGAAGATCAAATGTCTGTCACTTGGTATTCAACACTAACCTCACTCTGTATGTGTATCCTGTGAGGAGGTTACAAAGATAGCTTGTGAACGTTAACAAGAAGGAAAGATTATATTGTTAAGTGTTAACAATGAGAAGAGGAAAGCAGCTTTTAGAATTTGTTAGAGTTAGCTATAAAATATTTCCCATCTATATTGTATTCATTTGTACTTATCTATTGATTAAGTTTTTGATGAACAGAAATTAGTCTTCAAATATTGAAGAATTCCAAGGAAAGATTGATGTTCCATGAATTCAAATTGATCTTCACAGATCAACTTTCCATGATGCCTGATACATATCACAGATATCGATATTCAGCAGCCATGATAGTTTTAGAGAGGGAGTAACTGATGCGAGAACATTTAATTACTTTTATATTCCAACTTCCTTTCACAAACCAAACATTCCTTCTGAAATGTCTTACAAACCAATCACCACCAAAGGGTTTGACTCGGCTGTTTATTCCATTTGACCAATTGTTGTGATATATAGTACCAACATCCAGAAAGAAGAATGCATCAACAAAACCAAAAGAAGAGTTAATGTGACTTCTTCCTCTGGAACAATTTATCAACAATAGGGAACTCGGGTGCTATATCCACTGGAACCTGCAAAATGGCAAAATGCAGATCATTTGAGGAGCAAAACATGGAGAAACAATATTAGATATGAAATACATGTTATGAAGTATGCATTTGGACATTTATGTGTGCCATAAAACTTTACTTTAATCATCAACTAATGTCAAAAATGTATTTCATACAATCATCATCATGATAACAAAAGGGTAAAAAATTGCAGAACAAGATCAAGCCAAGAAATGATGAGTTGGTGACTATAAGAAATATGGATGACTTTGTAGTTGAAATTTTGACAGAAAGAAAATACTGCAATCAGTACACAGAAAAGCGTTGCTATTAACCATTTTAAGAGGTAAACGAGCAGGTTGTGTGGCTTGGATAAATGGGTCAATATGAGTGTTCACTTTAGTACGTGTCTAGATGGGTCGGGTTGGGCCAAATCATGATCACCTTTCTTTCTAATGTATCTTTATAAATAATTAATGAGTTAAATATGAATCCATAAACTATATCTTCATCACAATAAATGATCTAAACATTTTAATAAAGCAATTGTAAGAGGTTTAATGTGTTTAAATGCATTTCAGATGTTTGCATGTTTCACTTTTAGTTAAATTTTATAAATTAACCTATCTAATCAATTAAAAATTAACATAACCCAAATCAACATAGTTGCATGTAAATGGGCTCTATAATAAAGTAACATCAGTTGCAAAACCAGAAAACCATTAACCGTGAGAATGACAGCAATTATAATTTACCTGAACCATTTCTAATTTCTCCAGAGCAACTTTCAAAGGTTTTGTCATCACACAGTAACTAGCAAGAAGTTGCTTAGCCGCATCTTTGTCACCTTTTGCTTGTGTTGTTAGTATAACCGTACTTAAACTCTCCACAGCGTCTTCAATCTACAAAGATGAGTTAAAATTATAACAATAGAAAACTTCATTTTTATGAAACTGATTCATAAAACAAGCATTTATAATAAAAAACAACATAGAAAGAAACTTAGACAAACGTGCCTTGTTAAAGTCGACGGAGAATGTTTCATCAGGATGCAAAACAAAGGCTCCTTTTTCATATAACCAGTTGAACTGTAGTGCTTGTCCTTTTCTGATATCAATTCATGAAAATCAAGTATGAAACATATTGACATGTGATAAAGAGAAATTAAATGTGGGCATGTGGCAATCTCAACCCTTATCCTTATCAACGGGTCAATTTGGGTTACTCTTTAACTGGTCAAGTTAACTAAAAGGGGAACATGTCAAATGGGTCTCATGGATTGAAAGTCGTCCAAGATCTATTTCTCTAGCACATGCAACTACCTAAATCATCTAAGTCAAAGGTTCAGATATTGTTGTAATAATTTGTAACCAAAATTGTATAATTTTTTTTTTATTGCAGATCA
This sequence comes from Flaveria bidentis, assembly GCA_018326385.1. NCBI lineage: Eukaryota > Viridiplantae > Streptophyta > Magnoliopsida > Asterales > Asteraceae > Flaveria > Flaveria bidentis. The sequence goes on along the minus strand of BJCM01062173.1, from coordinate 8,963 downwards.
ACAAACCAGGCCCAGCCTGTTTTGATCTGTATTAAGAAAATGGCTTTTGACCCACCGCTCCCATCTTGCCACCTCTTAGAAAAAATCAGATTAAATATATTCATGACTACACGGATTACCCATGAGCTTCTTCTAACCCGAAACGAACAGAGCGGAAACAACCTGCAAGAAAAGAAACATACATGGATTTGACCAAGCTCTTTGGAAGCAAACCCTGGTCATCCAAAAAATCATCAAAACAAGAGGCAACACGAATATCTATCGAAACCTATAGGACAAAGTGTAGAAACTGTACAAATGCTCCGGTTTACATTTTTAGCATTTAGTTTCCACAAAATCAATGGGTAACAAATACTATATATTATCTAGGCATTCATGTAAAAGAACTTAAGTCATGAAAACAGTCATTCTGTGAGGAAATGAGGATCTAGATGCCCAAGAAACAGTCATGTATGACAGCAAAAGAATGATTATAGCAGAATTTGAGATAGTAAAAATATAAAAGATTAAACCGTACAAAACAATAAGATAGGTTTGATTTCTAGCATGAAAAAGATACATATGTTGATACAAGTGATATGGTTCATTCTTATCGAATGCTAAAGGATGCAACATAACACACCCTCTAATACAAATCACTTTGGGATAAATGTTCGATTTTATAATATAATAAAAACTATATTCAACAATATACTAACCTTATCAATTAGAAATTTTAGGGCCCACAGACCAACAATGTCAGCTTTAGCTTCTTCCAAAGCTGAATGGAGTTCTTGTAACTCCTAAATATCATATAAGAGAAATAAAACCCCCTAATGCTTATTACAAACAAGAAGCATTAAATTAAATCCGTGGTAGAATAGTAAAGACACTGACCAATCTCACAGTTGACGTTTGACCACTTGGAAGAGTTATGGTATGTGGCCCTATCCCATGACAGCACTCATGGCAAATTGTGTGAGTGAAAAAAGAGTCAAAGTCCACCAATTCACGTTGTTCCTTTATGATACAGACACCAGCTATAGGCTGAAGAATAAGCTTGAACCTATCAAATCATTTTTCCAACACAGTTTTTAATACTTTGAGAATAGGTAAAGTTAGAGGCAGGCAAGATAGGTCAAACGGGGCGGGTTGTGTAACGGATCAAAACATATTAAGGTCAAAAATGGTCATGTCATCACGGGCTAGGCCAGATTTTGCCACCAACAATTTTTTGTCCATTGATTAATTTTTAGAAATAGGTAGTGTGTTGATTATGAATAAAAAAATTACTACAATAGTAAACTAAATCTCTGAATAACATGATTTTAAGAGACTGTAAGTCTGTAACCATTAACAATGAACTTTGGCGACTTTCCACCCATTTGATCTGTTCCCATTCTAGCTAAAAGAACTTTATTCAACCAATTTGACCTACTTGAGATATAACACAACCCAATTCAACCCCTACATAAGTAACCAAGTCAATATTGCCACCTTTGGGAAAAAGCTACACTTAGCTGAGATTTTATGTGGCTAGTAGAAAAAAACTTCAGTAACTATATTCAACTTTAAGATCATGGGTTTAATTTATATACTTTGCTTCAGAAACATTTTTCAGCATCACCATGGATGTACCACGATCTTTGACTATTCGCTCATCGTTTGGAAGATTGAATGCAACAGTTTGAGGACCCTTCACATCCTGCACCAACATTAAATGCATAAAACACCATTTCAATTTTTTTATGTTCTCAAGCCTTCAAAATTATCATTTAACTCCAAATAAAAAATTAAATAATTGGAATGTTTCCTTTTTTTAAAATAACTTACCCCCGAATTATAAACAAGTTGCACAACACGAATAGGTGCGGATATCACTTCTGATGATTTATAGATGGTGTCCATTGGAAGATTTTGCTCCAAAACCTACATAGTTAGATTAAGTTAATGCATAGAAATAAATTTGGATTAAATGCAAGTGAAAATGATCAAAAAAATTGCACCTGCAAATGATCCCCAAATAGTTTAACTTGTGCAGTTGCTTTATCATCACGAACTCCAATAAATGCCTCAAAAGTGGCCTAATTGATTTATGCAATTAGAAAACATTCAGACACTGGGATACAAGAACACTACAACAGTTCACAATTCAAATAAGGGTTGGTGTTAAACTTAAACAAAATATGAATAGTAAATACTTTATTATTACCTTGTATCCAAATAGTTCATCTTCATATGTTTCATATGGGCCAATAGTAACATCCACCTTAGAGTCCTTTGGAACAGAAAAGATGCACAAAATCGTAAATTTCTTCTAACAAAAATAGAACTAGCAGGAACAAACCAGCATTTGCAGTTCTAGTGAAATTAGATTTAGACTTGATTTTGATATTAATTTGACTGATGGTTTATATAATGATAAAACACCAACAGAACTTGAATGGTAATGAAACAGATGTAAATTATACAAAAGAGGTTATTAGGAGATTAGAGATTATTGTTTGCGGGTCATGTGGATAGCCAAATAGATACCACACTAACAACCATCGGGCAAATGGGTAAACCATGGATAGTAATGAGCGAAAGCCAATTTAATTCTATAAACGCTCATGTCAATTGCTTCATAGCTACAAAGAATATTAACATTACAAGTTTGTCATTGAAGGATAATAATAACTGGCTTCTATCTATGTTTTTGGTATAAAGACTTCAAAACACGTTGAAATATAAATGAAAGAAGATATACTGGAATGAAGCACACACTAACCAATTCCATCCAGGCTATATCAGAGTCATAGTAGTCATTTGAAATGAAAGCATCAGCCTTGCTATGTAGCAATCTCTTTAAACTATAAAACACACGAATGTCGTTAAAAATCAATACCTTTATAAAACACAGCACAGTACTTAACAAACCTCATGGAATAAAATGTTCCCCTGTTGGCTGTTGTACATACCATGGTACCAAAATCAAAAAATAAAATGTAAGAAACTCTACCTAGGTGAACTTGTCAAATCGCCTGCTTTATGCAATAAATCGGAAGCTTTTGTGAGAAATGAAGAATACTTTTGAGAATATGGGATGCTATAGAGATCACTAGCAGAACTAGCTATATTATTTGAAGGAGAATCACTTTTCCTTCTAATAACACTGAAAAATCCAGCTGGATCTTGTTTTTCATCGCCAGAAAGCCCTTTTGTCCACAACTCAAATTCCTAACACAAAAAGACGAAATTCTTAAGTCATCAGTAGAGGTTACAATTTCGACCATTTACTTGATTTGGATATATAATGTCTTATTGGTCAAACAGGATTTGAAGAAACAGTAGCTATAAAGGAATCAGATCAAGTGGATCAAAAGCCCCATTTTTTATTTCATTGAGTAAAATCTCCTAAGTCATCTTATTCAATAATACTTTTCAAATCATATACACAAAAAGAAAACAACTATATCAACAATAAAAGTCACTAATATTAAGCTACCTAAAAAGTTTGGGAAAAGTGCTTCAGGCCAACTTGAGTCTTGACCCATACATAAATGATCCATTTTGGTAAGCTACTACACCCTACCGGCCTGCCAATTTTGCCACCTTTAGTGATAATATTTGACTGAATAATGGACCTGGTTAATTGCATTTAGAGACAACTTGGATACCTTTAAACATAAAAAAAATTATACCATTTTATCCATGTCCGGAGGGTAGAAATTAGCCCCAGGTGGTTACAATTTCGACCATTTACTTGATTTCGATATATTATGTCTAATTGGTCAAACAGGATTTGAAGAAACAGTAGCTATAAAGGAATCAGATCAAGTGGATCAAAAGCCCATTTTTTTATTTCATTGAGTAAAATCTCCTAAGTCATCTTATTCAATAATTCTTTTCAAATCATATACACAAAAAGAAAACGACTATATCAACAATAAAAGTCACTAATATTAAGCTACCTAAAAAGTTTGGGAAAAGTGCTTCAGGCCAACTTGACCCATACATAAATGATCCATTTTGGAAAGCTACTACACCCTACCGGCCTGCCAATTTTGCCACCTTTAGTGATAATATTTGACTGAATAATGGACCTGGTTAATTGCATTTAGAGACAACTTGAATACCTTTAAACATAAAAAAATTTATACCATTTTATCCATGTCCGGAGGGTAGAAATTAGCCCCAGGTGGTTTCTGTAACGGAAAAGCAGCCTTGTATTCAACACCTTTCCACCCGGCAATTGGTTTTGTTGCTTCAGGCACTAATTTTATGGCAGAGTCCGCAGTAGTCAAAAAAGCTTCATTTTCATCAAGACAAGACCTACCAAACAATTTTTCCTCAATGATTGCCTTGTATTTTCTTAAAAATATAAAATCAACAACAACTTAATCTAACTTTCTCTTTGATCGTATTTACACATATTTTTGTTAATTACAGCACCCTTTTAGTGTCATTATCAGGAATGGTTTTCCATTTAAGTGAGACGGCAGCCATTTTGAGTTGGCATTTAGGGAAGAGTGACATTCAATAATGTTCAAAAACAGGTTTGAATAAACGTATGAAATTATTTTATATATATTGTTAGTTTCACAAGTTAAAGTCTAAGGGTTATGTATGTAAATTGTTAAAGTGTGTTCATTAAGTATTATCAATCAAGTATGTTAAAGGGTCAAATTGGTACATATCAAAACTTGATATGTAACCACCGATGTATATAAATACATATCCATATCAATGGAAATCAATGTTGATTGCGATTGTTCTTTCTATTCTTCTTCTTCATATTTTATGTTGGCAACAATTTGACATCAAAGCCATTTTTTTGTTATCAATTGAAGATTGTTGATATCGATTCTGTCGTTCGATTTCAAAACCACATGCGACCAAGGCCTCACGGCATTTGATTCCGTAGGTATAAGCCTCATGGATGTGTTTGAAAACAACATATTGATTATATAGCGATAAAGATTTGAGTTTTGTGCTCTTAATCGAAGATTCTTATCACCAAATTGAAATCGACTAGAAATCCGCAGGCAACAAAGGCCTTTACGGAATCGATCCCGCTGATAAGAACGGTTCTAAAACAACAAATCAAAATCGGAACCGTGTTCGAATTGAAATTGATCGCACATTTCGATGATAATCTAATTTGAATCCGCAGGCAAAGAGTAAAAACCTTTGAAGAAAGGATCAAGTCTAAAAAAGGAACTGGGGTTGAAACTCAAGATAAACTCTTGTTCATGCGTCATAACAAGAGTAACAGACATGGAAAACGTTTTGGAAATTGTGGACCAAAGAGATTTAACTCATCAAAGAAGAATTGGCAAGATGACCAGGGAAAGCAAGAAGACAAGGATGAAGGATCTTCTTAGAAATCCCATTACAATAGATCAAACAAAACTCATAAAGATTTGAGTAAGGTTTGATGCCACAAATGCAGGAAGCACGGGCACTATGCAAATTTGTGTCCTCATAATGAGCAAACATACGAACAATCTAACCTAGTGAAAGAAGATGATGAGCCCACTCTATTGAAGGACCTCTGGACAAGTTTGTTTTGGTGATGGTTCGTATGTAGAGATTAAAGGAAGTGGCTCAATCTTGTTGGAATGTAAAAATAAAGAACAAAGAGTTGTTTCTAATGTCTATTACATTCCAAGTTTGAAAAGTAACATTCTTAGCCTAGGACAATTGACTGAAAATGGATGTAAAGTCTTATTAGGACGTGATTTATTGTATCTATACGATTATAATCAAACTTTGCTTTTAAAAGTCACACGTTCAAGAAACAAACTTTACAACATCAATTTAAAGATTGGTGTACCTGTGTGTCTATTGTCCAAGCTAGATGAAGAAGCATGGTTATGGCATGCTCGTTTGGGTCATATGAATTTTGATGCTATAAAATCTATGACTCACAAAAAATTTGGTTCAAGGAATTCCTCGTATAAGTCATGCAAGTTAAATTTGTGATGCCTGTCTATTGGGAAAGCACGCTAGAGCTCCATTCCCAAAACAATCCAAGTTCAAGTCACTTAAACCTTTAGACTTGGTTTATGGAGATCTTGGCGGTCCCATATCACCACCGACTCATTCCAGAAAGAAATACATATTCTTACTTGTAGACGATTGTACTCGCTACATGTGGGTTTATTTCTTGAATTCTAAAGTTCAAGTTTTTGAAACCTTTAGAGAATTCAAACAAATGGTGGAAATGAGGTTGGAACCAAATTGAAAATGTTGAGAACCGATAGAGGAGGAGAATTCACATCTGGTGGATTTAATCAGTTTTGTAAAGAAAATGATATTGCTAGAAAACTTACAACACCCTATTCACCACAATAGAACGGTGTGGTCGAATATAGAAACAAAAGTATGTTATCTACTACTCGTAGCATAACGAAGGCTATGTCAATACCTCAAAACTTTTGGGGTGGGGCTATAAGGCATACCATATATGTGCTAAATAAAATACCAACTAAAGCACTAACAAATGCTACACCTTTTGAAGCGTTAAAAGGTAGAAAACCTAACTTAGAAACATTTAAGGGTTTTCGGGTGCGTAACATATGCTAAGGTACCATCAAATCATCTAACCAAGTTGGATGATAGAAGTGTTAAAATGGTATACTTAGGAATTGAAGAAGAATCAAAGGCATGTAGACTATTTGATCCTACAACTAAGCGAATTTATATCGGTAGGGATGTCAATTTCCTAGAAAAGAATTCATGGAATTGGAAAGAGTACATGAATGAAGTTGGAAGTGAAAAACCTGAATGGATAGACTTCATTTTTAAGGAAAATTCAAATGAAATTCCTCACTAAAACAAAGAAGTAGATCCACATACTATGGAAGATGAGCATACAGGAGATGGTAATTTAGAATACCAAGACCCGTTATCTCCTAGTTCATCAAGTACTCCTTTCATTCCTCTAACTTACATCTATGAATCTGATTCACTAGAGGCTGCTGAACATACATCAACTTCAGGAAGGTTAACTAGACCTTATGATCATACACCAATAAGAGGTTTAAACCCTTAAAAAGTATGTAAGAAGAAGCCCCAAAAGTTGAAATTAATGAATTACTATTGGCTAAAGAGGAACCTTGAAACTATAAGGAGGCAACCAAAGATAAAAAATGGGTTGAAGCTATGCAGGCTGAAATGGATTCAATCAACAAGAATAATACTTGGAAATTAACCAAGTTACCCGATAATCATAAGGCAATTGGCCTGAAATGGGTATTCAAGACTAAGAGAGATGCAAACGGGAAAATAATAAAGCATAAGGCTCGTCTGGTAGCCAAAGGCTATGTACACCAGCAAGGTATAGACTTTGATGAAGTCTTTGCTCCAGTGTTGTAAAAATCGTTAGGCGCTAGTCGGGCGGCGAGGTGGGGACTAAGGATTAATCGGGATTAATAGGGATTAATCGGTTTGGAATTTTTATATATAATTTTCATTTTTATATATATAAATACACATTTTTATATGTAACTTTTATAAATATGTTTAGTTTTATATATATATAAACAAATCCGGCCGAAATTTCAAAATTTTCACCGGATTTTTTGAACTTCGCCGGAATTCCGCCGGCATCCGCCGGAAAGTCATCGGAATCTGCAAAAATGCAGAATAAAGGCCGATTAAGAGACGACTAGGTCCGATTAGTTCCGATTTTTTCCCGATTTGGACCAATTTCACCGACTAGCGATTATCCCCTCCGATTAGGGGAAATCCAATCGGTGACCCACCGATTGCCGACTAGTCACCGATTAATCGGCCGACTAGTCCGACTTTTACAACACCGCTTTGCTCATGTAGCTCGTATAGGAACAGTTCGCCTTATTCTAGCCCTCGCAACTTATAATGAATGGGAAGTACATCACCTCGATGTAAAAACTGCTTTCTTGCATGGTGAACTTAAGGAAGAAATCTATGTGTCACAACCTGAAGGGTTTGTGAAACCACAAGACATAGAGAAAGTCTACAAACTCTCTAAAGCTTTGTATAGACTTAGACAAGCACCGTGTGCATGGAATGTGAAACTTCACTACACATTGAAATCACTTGGTTCAAAAAATGCACTTTAGAACAAGCAGTGTATACAAGAAAAAGCAAAACTTCTACTTTACTTGTTGGAGTCTATATTGATGATCTCAGAGTCACTGAAACTCCAAAGAAAGAAATAGACTTGTTCAAATCTCAAATGAAAAAGAAACTTGAGATGAGTGACTTAGGTTGCTAGCTTATTATCTTGGGATAGAAGTCACCCAATCGAGGGGTGATATATCTATTAAACAATCTGGTTACATTACTAAGATTCAGAAGAATGTTGGTATGTCAGATGGTAATGAAACCAAGATCCCAATGAACCCTGGAACATTGTTAACTAAACTGAAGGTGGAAAATCGGTTAATCCCACTAAATATAGAAGTCTGATTGGTTGTCTAAGGTATTTACTTCACACCAGACCAGACTTGTTCTATTCAGTTGGTTTGCTTAGTAGGTTTATGCAAGAACCTAAAGAACATCATCTTAAAGCCATTCATCAAGTTCTTTGTTATATCAAAGGAACAAAGGATTTTGGTATAACCTATAAGAGGAATGGTGGATGTAAGATAACATGCTATAGCGATAGCAGTTATGGGGTTAATACTGAGGAAGGAAAAAGCATTACATGGTTAGTAATTGCAGGATCGATGTTTGTCACTAAACACAATGTTTTTCACTCAAACTCACCTAGAACAACACTCGGGTATAGAAAGAATCAGTAAGAGTTGATCACAATATAGAAAGTAATAAAGAACACAGAAGGTAATTTTCAAGGTACTTTTATATATTGCTTCTCAACTCAAAATACAAGACTCTTACAAGCAGATGTTATGTCTCACTTGGTTACAATGAGTTACAACGAGAACCTATATATAATACTACCTACAGCCGGATATACTTTGATACCAGCTGGGATTCCTTAGCTAAAGCCT
>BJCM01062172.1:0-11253 GCA_018326385.1 Flaveria bidentis | reverse complement strand
GTTGATGATGTGGAATTAAAGAAAAGAAGAATGTTAATAAATGAGACAACTATGGTTGGATATGCAATTTTTTAATAATAAATATTTTTGTCATAATTTAATTCCTTAAGTCGGTTGTGAAGGCACCCATATGTGGGATTTATTTAACAATTTTGTTTATTTAATTTGCCATAATTTAATTCCTTATTAGTTGGATATGTAAATTTTTAACAATAAATATTTTTTAAAACATAACATTATCTTAGTTAATATAAAAATAAAATGATACCAAATTCGTATATTTTTCCTTTACTGATAGTGTATAATATTAATATACTTTTATACTAGTTTTGATTCTATGTTGCTTCCAAATTTTAAAGTTTTCTATTTACTTTTAATAAAATAAAAATAAAACATAGTTAATATATAAATAGTAGAAAATTAGTTTGGTTGAATTGTTAATGAGAGTGAAAAAAATAAAGTTTAGTTGTGTTGCATTGGTGGAAGAAAAAGAAAAAGTTTTAATGAATAATTTGATTGGGTTGTCTTGTGAATAGATGTAGTATAAGTGGTGTATATCCCCACCCATGTTTGACTTTTAAGTATTATTTTTTATGAAAACTATCATCCACAGATAATAGGGTTAGGACTGCAAACGAACTAAACGAATACGAACAATATTTTGTTTGTGTTTGTTCGTTAAGAACTAAACTTGTTTATAGACTGTTCACGAACACTTACCGAATGAGATTTCGTGTTTGTTCGTTAAGAAAATGAACATGTTTGTGAACTGTTCACGAACACTTACCGAACACAAACAAAAGCAAACGAACACAAACAACTATTCATGAACATGACAAAAAAAACATAAACACATCGAATACAAATTATTAGTATTTATTTTAGAATAAAATTTACATTTTTTACAAAGATTACACAAAATTAATAAAAAATAAATAAGTAGTTAACATAAATATCAAAAAAATAATTGATATAATAGTCATAAAAATAACTGACACAATAATTAAGAATATAAACGAACACCTTAACGAACATAAACAAACACTTTATCGAAAGTTCACGAACGAACACTAACGAACATAAACGAACACATTATCAAACGTTCACGAACATAAATGAATGAACGCGGCTTGTGTTCATGTTCGTTTGTTTAACTAAACGAACGGAATTTTCTTGTTCGTGTTCGTTCATTTACTAAACGAACGAATATAAACGAACTTCCCGCCGAACGGTTCACGAACTGTTCGCTGAACGTTCAGTTCGTTTGCAGCCCTACATAGGGTTATTGGTCAGGTAAATAAAGTTTGGGTTAACGGCAAAGAACTATAATTAGTTGATTTAAAGTCTCATTATATGTAACACCATTTTGAATTTAATATTTAATTTAATAACTATAATGATTTTATGTTAAGGGTAGAGTTGTAGTAAAGTGTATATAATCTAAAAAGCTTAAGAAATTGTGCATTTGACACGTGTCATTCTATAGTTTTAAAGAGTAGGACATTTTTATCATTTGGTCAAATGTGTTATATCAGTGTGTCTTATATGTCCATTATATCATATATTACACATAATTTGTTATATGTATTCAATATTGTGTTTTACGTTTTAGATCATTTTATGTTATTTTGTTATTGTTTTCATAGATTATATAAAATTTTTATATATAAATGTATTTTTCAAAACTTATAGTGTTAAAGATAACATAACATGTTTTTTCATTGTTTTTATAAATTATATAAAATTATTGTTATCTATCGTTGTGTTTAACAATTAGAAGTACACAATAATAGTATCTCACCAATGTATTTTTAATAATTTATAGTGTTAAAGATAACACGATGATGATAAAAAAAGACAATGAGACATTGTGTTATATTTTGTCATTGTTTTTAATATTATATTAATTAATTATCAATTTATTATTATGTTTTACATATTAGAGTTATACATATATTTTTTAAAATCCATCATTTAGAAAATATACAATAGTATTAAAAAAATACAATAACTAACAAAAAACACAATACACTGTACTAAAGACACAATGATAAAATATGAGTTTAAACATAAAAAAAATTATTATATTTTATATAACAATATTGTACTTGTTTAAAAAAATAAAAAACACTCGTTTTTGTAGTGTAAATTTTTTTAAAAATAATATCATTCATAAAAATTATGAACGTTTAAAATAAGTGGGGGAACTTGAAAATAAAATTAAAAAATGTCTATGACTAAAATATGCATTTAAAAAAATTTTGTTTGTAATTTAATTTCAACCACTGATTAAAAAGATTGATGGTTAGAATTATTTATTACACTTTTTAGTTTTAAGTGCTTTTTTATTTGAACCTCTGTCTAATTATCAATTTATGAAGTCATGTTTTCCTCAATTTGAATTGTTCATGCTCTTAATTTGCTCAATGCATGACTCTTATTACCATACCTAACATTGTAAGCCAACAAGCCCATGTAGCTAGTTATGTTAATAGATCTAATGATATTTAGTGTTTACCGTTTATAATTAATAAGACCCAACGAGCTCATGTAGTTGTTACATGCGTTTGTAGCACAGTAATAAAAGTCAAAAACTATTTATAGGCCATACATATTCAAACTTGATAGGAGTATTTTGTTAGACTCCAAAATAAGATATTATTATTAGGAAAAAAAAGAACCTATTATTAGGGCCAAATGCCATCAATTATTTTTGTTTTAGAAGAAACGACTTTTGAATTTTCAAAATATATCAAGAGTCAAGATCAAATAACGAGTGGTGTAAGTATAGATCCATTCTTAGATATTTATATTTTCGCTAAGTAATGATCCATTTTGTAAATATTACTTTTTTAATGACAATTACATTCATATGCCAAAGGACTTATAATCTAGGGTACCAAATTATGTAGAAAATATGCCACTGATCGACGTTTATGAAAAACAAACATTGTTGAAAAAATTAGTGGGCGTATAAGTTTGTCATAAAATAATAATAATAATAATAATAATAATAATAATAATAATAATAATAATAATAATAATAATAATAATAATAATAATAATAATAATAATAATAATAATAATAATAATAATTTTTAAAGATTATTTTTATCATTGATAGTATTTACTAGTTAACTATATAAAATTTAGATAAAAATAAGAAGTATAATAATGTATTGTTTTAAATAGTAAAAACTTTAACTTATCATGCGTTATAATCGGATCAAAATAACCTTCAGAACAAGATAGAAAATATTATAAAACGAACAGACTTTATAGCTAAATCATAAACCAAAATTTGTGGTCTAGTTTGATACATTTAAACCGATTGTTTGAGTCAACATTACATAAGCATAGATGAAAATTGGTTTCATTAGAAAGGAAGAATTAAGGTATTTTTTAATATTGTTCATCTTCTTATGTAATTGTATTCATATTCTAGCTTCTTGCTAGTTTGATTAATATATTTTCCTCGGTTTTAATAGAACATGAAAACTATTACCTTCAAAATCAAGAAAAATAGTAGACGATGACCTCATAAACTCATATTTAGCAAAATCCTTCGGCATATATTTAAATATTCACTCCTTGATTCACCCATTTCTACGATCCAACTTACATCCAATGTAATTGAACACCCATAAGTACAGATGCATATATTTACCAAATTGTTTTTCACACCATCACACCCAATTGCATATAAATAATAATGATGATTATACTAATCCCCATATAGGTCGCCATTACCCTTAATACCCTTAACACCATTTTATAAAGATTTACCATCTACTAAACCACACCCAATCTAGATTCGTTGATCTATATATTTAAAAGTTAAATTGACAACCTAATGCACGTGTACTCACATTTTCCATTTCATGCAAATTCACTGTTTAATTTGGATCAAATTAGGTCACATTTTAACACTCTTGATTAGCTTACACGATCACCCATCTATGGTTTCTAAATGGTTATAATAATTCAATCAAAATGTTTCTACGGATGTCCTATTTACTTGATTCCAGATTTTAGCAACAAGGTCCGAATTCACCGAAAACCCAATTTTGTCATTCCTTTGATTTCATCGTATAATTGGAACCAATGAATTCTAATAGCTTCTAATCATCATTGGTGATGGGCTAAGTCATTAGATACTTAAGAACCAACAAATTAATTCTAGAGTTTTGAGTCGGGTTCGCATCAACGATCCTACTTCCTAGACATATAGTAAATATATTGAACAAAAAGCACAATATTCATCATCCGCACAAAGGGTGAAACCAACAATAGGGCCAATACACAGGGTCATCATGATAAAAGTGATAGGTTATTAGGGGGTCAGTGTGCAATTTTCTTTTCTATAAGTAGCTACCCTGTATCTTGGTTCTTAAAGCAATTAAGTCTTCTTGAGTTATACAAATAATCTTCACTAGACTGTTTCCATATCATTTTTGCTATCTTTTGCTTCCTCTTATTGAAATTAGAGGTATGCAATTTCATCACCCGATTCTACTCCTAAGCAAAGGATCTTTCGTGTCCGTCTCAGTTGCATTAATAATATTATTACTCTCTTATTATAATCTTTTGTTTGTTGCTTCACTTGCAACTGCGCAACCAACAAATATTGAAGCATCTACCCTTTTGAAATGGAAAGCCAGCCTTGATAAACAAAGCCAGTTGGTTCTTTCCTCATGGTCCGGAAGCAACCCATGCCATAATAACTGGACCGGTATTGGTTGCAGTAACAGCACTGCAGCAGCAGAAAGTGTTGTAATAAGCATCACACTTCCATACTCAAACTTAACAGGTACAATTGGTCATCTTGACACATGATCGTTAGCGAATCTTGAGTATTTTGATCTATCATCTAATATTCTCTATGGCCGCATTCCTTCCAGCATTGGGAACATGTCTGAGCTAAAACATCTTGACTTTTCGAATAACCGCTTCTCAGGGGTGATTCCATCTGAGATAGGAATGCTAAGATCTTTGGATGTGTTTTGTTTGACCAATAATCGCCTTACTGGTCATATTCCAGATAGCATAGGTAACATCACAAATTTAACTGAGATTATTTTGTCTGGAAATGCTCTTACTGGTCATATCCCAAATAGCATAGGTAACCTCAAAAAGTTACTTCGGGTTTACCTACATAGAAATGAACTTACGGGACCCATCCCTACCTTGAGTTCACTAAAGATCAGAGGCCTTGACATTTCTATAAATTATCTTACTGGAGTCATTCCTTCGTCAGCTGGAAATTTAACCAAGCTCCAGGTCCTTAATTTACACAATAATCAGCTTTCTGGGTCCATTCCACCCGAACTTGGTGGATCTCGGGATCTCATAGAATTTCATATTCGCCTCAACCTTATCACGGGCACCATTCCAAATACCTTTCGAAATTTCAGTAGGCTAGAAAGGATGTTCTTTGGTGGTAACAACATAAGTGGCTCCATTCCAAATTATTTTGCAAATTACACCAATCTTAAAGAATTAGACTTAGGTGGGAACCAATTCACTGGCCTCATCCCTACACTGAGTTCATCCGAGATCAAAAGACTTTCTTTATCTGAATATAAACTTTCTGGGTCTATCCCACCCGAATTTGTTGTGACTAGGGATCTCACCGATCTTTATATTGATAGGAACCTAATCACGGGTACCATTCCAATCACTTTCCGAAATTTCACTAGTCTAGAAAGTGTGTCATTAGGTGGTAACCGTATATCTGGCTCGATTCCAGATTATTTTGTAAATTACACAAATCTTAAACTGTTGGACTTAAGATTGAACCAATTCAGTGGCATCATCCCACCTGAATTAGGAAAGAGAACACCCTTTGTGTCATTGGACTTGTACCATAATAATCTTATAGGTCCTTTTCCTCAAGATATGAATCTATCTAAGATGGAAGTGTTCTCACTATCCTGGAATAGTTTTAACGGTTCCATTCCACAACATATGAATTTTACTAAGATGAAAAACTTCCAGGTAAGCATGAACATGCTCACAGGTCCATTACCTCACGATATCTGTGTCTCCGGACTTCTTGAATCAATCGGTGCACGCAACAATTTCTTTTCAGGCCCTGTACCAAAGACCCTTAAAAATTGTGGTAACTTACAAAGAGTTCGGCTTGATCAAAACCAACTGACCGGAAACATCTCGGAAGATTTTGGGATTTATCCGAGGTTGTATTTTATGGATTTGAGCAACAATAATTTCTACGGTGAGGTATCGAGTAACTGGAGGCATTGTCCTAATTTAACTAACTTACGACTATCCAACAACAATTTGTCTGGAAAAATATCTACAGAGCTACAAGGAGCAACAAGATTAGTCGAGCTTCATCTCTCATCAAATCATTTGGTTGGTGAAATCCCAAAGAGCTTTGAAAGATTAAGCTCATCGATGAAATTGTACTTGGATGACAACAAGCTATCAGGTACAATTCCTTCAGAATTAGGAAATCTGTCCAACTTAGTCGAACTTAACTTAGCAAAAAATGCTCTTACCGGCCCAATCAATGGAGGTATAGGAGAATGCTTGAAGTTAAGGAGCTTGAACTTAAGCAAAAATCATTTTGAGGGAGTTATTCCAGTGCAGATTTCCAATTTGGAAAAGTTAGAATATCTTGATCTTAGTGAAAATAATTTGATTGGGAGTCTACCTTCACAACTTGGAGGTCTAAAGTTTCTACAAACATTAAACCTCTCTCATAATAACCTCACAGGCTCAATTCCTTCAAGTTTCACTAGAATGTTAAGTCTAACCACAGTCAACATATCTTTCAATCAGCTAGAGGGACCACTTCCGAAGATGCGAGCTTTTGAAGAGGCTCCAACGGAGGCACTTGGACATAACAAACGGTTATGTGGAAATAACACAGGTTTAGAATGTCCCACCCAAGCAAGAAATCAAGATAATAAAAAGAAGGTTCCCATGGTGATTCTAATCATACTTTCTACTTTGGGATGCATCTTGTTGTTGATTTTTATTGGTCTTATATTCTTTCACCTCCGTAAAAGAAAACCAAATGATACAAACAACACACATGTGACACGAAACCCTTTTACCATCTGGAGCTATGACGGAAAAATGGTGTATGAGAGCATCATTGAAGCTTTAGAAAACTTCGACTCGAAGCACATTATTGGAGTTGGTGGACATGGAACTGTTTATAAAGCAGAATTGGCAACAAAAATATTTGCAGTGAAAAAAATTCACTCGCTAGGAGATGGCGAGACACAAAATCTTAAGAGTTTTGAAAATGAGATTCAAGCATTGACAGAAATACGTCATCAAAACATTGTCAAGCTCTATGGATTTTGTTCACATTCACGGCACTCATTTTTAGTATATGAGTTCTTATCAGGAGGGAGCTTAAGGAATGTACTGAATCATATGGAACTCATTGTGGAATTCGATTGGAAAAAGAGGGTGATGGCTCGTAAAGGCATTGCAAAGGCTTTATCCTATATGCACCATGATTGTTCACAATCAATCATCCATAGGGACTTATCGAGCAATAATGTTTTATTTGATTCAGATTGGGTTGCTCATATATCTGATTTTGGCACGGCCAGACTATTAAAGCCAGACTCGTCAAATTGGACTTCATTTGCTGGGACATTTGGTTATGTTGCTCCAGGTACAGATACTCTTAAATAAGAATGAGCTCATGTGTACAAAATCAAATTTTGAAAAAAAAAATATATGTATATACAAGATGTTAACTTGATTGTTTTGTGTAGAACTTGCATACACGATGGAAGTGAACGAGAAATGTGATGTTTATAGCTTTGGGGTACTAACACTAGAAGTTATAATGGGAAAGCATCCCGGGGATTTCCTCACTCTTTTAGAAGACATGAAAGACGTATCTTGGACTGAAATTCCAGACCAACACCTTGCTCCACCTGAGGAGGAAAGGGTTACTGAGCAAGTTGAATCACTTCTCGAGGTTGCAATCACATGTCTTGATAAGAACCCTCATTCTAGACCATCGATGAGGGATATTACTCTTGCTTTCTCAGTGGCTTCTAAAAGAAATTGAAATTATTCAAGTTTTTATGGTGCTACTTAAATACCATAGTATGTTTATGTTCATTTTATAATTTTCATTTTGTAAACAATGACACACACAAGTTTTATTATCATACCTTTGGTCAAATGAAGAGAAACACTCAAGTTTAATTAACGTGCCATTGTTGTGATTTTATTTAGTAACAAACTTAGTTCTAATATACTAAGAGGTTATCTGGAAAATTTTAACAAAATGTACATTTTACACTTCTTGTTGTTCATGTCAAAGGTTGGTATTATTAAGCTACTTTTAAACATGTCTCTTGGGATAACAATGGATTGTTAAATGTATTAACATTTACTAAGATTTCTTGTTTTGATAACAACATTCGCTCTGGATAGTCATAGGAGGCAATAGGCGAGTTTCAAACTACTATCCATGTCCCACAATCACATAACGTTGAATATTAATAAGTAATTTCGTGATCATCGTCGTGGGTTGGCCACCATTGGATACACACCTAGGAAGAATTGAATTGGGTCCTTCTTCGAAGATACCTAGAGCCATCTGAGTGATGATTACCTCTCATCTAGTGAACATAGTCATTTTTGACGACGGAGGGGGTCCATAAGTGGGTGAGACGGCAGATGGTGATACGTTTAGAAGAGCTTCATTTATTTGTTTAGTCGTTTCTATAGATTTAATGGAAATGTGAGATGTTGTATTATGATTTCTTTAAAACCATTTTGGTACTTGTTCATTTTAAGCTAAATTTGACCAACAATATTGAAGACTATTATACCAACATTCAAGGATGGATGGGCTTTGGTAATGAGTTCACTATCATACGGAGTACTATAGTGCACTGTACTAATAAAAAACGGTACCGGTAACGGTACTTGATTTTGCCTAATTTTTATATTGGTATTAGGCGCTACAAGTTCTAGTATATACCGAAAAGTACCACTTCAGTACAGAGTACCCAAACTATTTTTTTAACCATTTTGATACAAGTTTTAAGACATTTAGTGTTTTATAATCCAAGTTCAAGCATATCAATGTTTTTATACAACTTTGAGATACATGTTAATGTTTTTGGCATTATAAATTTTTAAGTCATGTATCCAAAAAATTACGTCACAACTTCTAAAAGAAAAGGAAAACACCATGGTGGTACCAAGTCGCCAAAGTATCAAAAAACCGGTACTGTTACCGTACCGTAACCAAACTAATAGATTCTGTATAATATTCGGTACCAGCTTTTCCATAAATTTAATATCGGTATCTTCAGTACTGGTACTGTATCAGTATCGATATCATCCCTACATCCAAGTACTTACATTCACAGAAGGATGTTGATACATGTTAGAAATATACGAGTGAGAAAACTTTACAATAAAAGCTGAAAAGAACAAAAAGAATTCTTAAAGCTGTTAGTTTAAATCTAGGTCAAGTAAACCCATATTATAGATTGTTGGTTTAGGATAGAGGGAACACTCATACTACACCCACCACACTACATCATAAACCCACAAATCAAATCTTGTCATATCACATAACACTACACTATACCACACTCTTAAAATTGGTTGGGGTGGTGTTACCACACCTGTTAGACCTATATATGCGTTGAGTCTAGGAGCACTAGCACATTGAGTACTCACCAATTAAAAATGCTAGCAGCATAAAAACACGAGCAACATAAAACGCGAGCATCAGCGACGGTGCCGGTTGGCGTTGAGGCACATCGTTGCCACGACGCACACACCCCTTCCACCTATAAAGTGTTTACCACATTACAAATAAATAAAAGCAAATAACATCTGTAACATCTAGTATTTTCTTGTTTAATTAAAAGTTAACATCGTTATTCTTGTAAGGGCTATTGGTGATATTTATGAAACTTGTGAGTTATTTATGCTTATTTGTAATTTGTCTTTAACCCTTAATATTAAATCTAATAATAACTATTAATAATAATAGTTATGATAATAGTAACAAAAATAATAACTAGAATAATAATAATGATACTAATAATGAAAGCATTATTATTAAAATTAATAAAGATAATAATTGTAATTATAATAATAATACTAATATTAATGCCAATACTAATAATGCATATCAATAAAAATAATATTATTAATAATGATAATAATCATAATCGTAATAATAATAATATTATTATTATTATATTTAATAATAATAAATTATAAAAATGGTGTTAACAATAACAATAATAATAATAATTAAGAATGATAACAATAATAATATTGTTATTAATAATATCAACCTATAAGAGTTAATAAACTTGAAATTATTTAAAACTTAAATTAAGAAAGTTAAGGGGGTTGTTTTGTCAATTTAATAAACTTTAAAACAAGTTTTGGGCATAAAATAATAAGTGAAAGAAATTACAGGGACCATTTGTGTAAACATTTGAAACCTAACCCCCCCTTTCTACACTCGTTTTTCCGGCTACCGGCCGGTGTAGCTTTGGCGCGGCGGCGCCGATGCCAAATACCATAAATCCTCCAAAAAATTGATCTTTAACCGTTCCCAACCGTTTCAGGAGCATGGAACGAACCTATACTCAACTTTAATTCGATTGAAGGATTGTTATGGGCTTTCACACAAAGAAAACGAAGCCTTCTTAAATCGTGGAGCCGTTTGAGCAACGAATCTTAATAATAATCAGATTAAACTAACCTAAACGACCATCTAAGAAAACCTAAACGATCACAACTCCCAATTTCACCTAAAACTCACACAATCGTCTCCTTCGATCTCCCCATTAACCACGACCTGTCCGACACTCGATCACCATCATACGGACCTCAAAACCTCTAATTTATAGAGGGCTTTCAATCATCGTCTACCTTTGAAGCTGCACACAAGATTAATTTCATTATTATCAGCATTTACACATCGAACATACTCAGGTTGTGGTCGGACTTGTTCATCATTCAATTCTGTGCGCCGCACTTCAATTCGGGTAATTGAAGACATGTATCCACTCGGTTTTACTTAGGGAATAAAAGCCCTAAGTTTAAATCCATTAACATTTACGAATCAAGGAGCAATTTGATTCAATTTGGTTCTAGGGTTCTTGAGAATGGGGGAAACTCTTTGATTTGGATTTATAAAACATTAAACCAACTTTAACCACGGTTGCGGCCCTGGTCTATTGGTTATGTCACTTGCCTCCTAAACATGAGGTC